>JABACO010000002.1:1383690-1396015 GCA_013339895.1 Ephydatia muelleri | reverse complement strand
GACAAATGCAATGTTTTAAATGATTACTTTGCTTCTGTTTTTACCATAGATAATGGTGTCTTACCCGTCTTCCATCCAAAAGTTTCTTGTGTCCAGGCATATCAACAAGTTGACTCACAGTAATGTATTGTGTGCCTTGAAGCGTCTTCCTTCCAGAACACCAGATGGTTTTCCTGCTGGATTTTTAAAATCAGTTGCTTCTGCCATTACCTTTTCATTGTCCAGGCTTTTTACAATGTCTATGGACTGCGGGTGTATACCTCAGGGTTGGAAACAGGCAATTGTTGTCCCATTTTCAAAAAAGGTTCCCATAAATCACCTAGCAATTATCATCCGGTTCCAGTGTTTGTTGCAAAGTAATGGAGTCTATTGTGTATGAATCAATGGTATTCTTTCTTCGTTCTAACAGCCTTATCTCCAAAGATCAGTTTGGCTTTCTTGCCAGGCGTACTCAATTGCTTATCACACTTAATGAATGGACTCTCCTTACTGATATTCGTTCTAAAATTGATTCTGTGTATATAGACTTTGCTAAAGCCTTAATTGATTCTATCTCTCATAGAAAGCTGCTATATAAGGTAGAATGCTATGGGTTTACTCCCCTCTTGGTGAGGTGGTTATCTTCATTTCTTATGAATCGTTCTCAGCAAGTCTATATTGGTCAGTCTTTATCTTCTTCCTTACCTGTTACCAGTGGTGTTCCTCAGGGATCAGTGCTTGGACCTCTATTACTCCTTATTTATATCAATGACCTTCCTGATTGTTTAGGGCCACCAGTTCAAGCTAAAACATTTGCAGATGATACCAAACTCTATGCTACTCACTCTTCTGATTCATCCTCACCTTTGTCTCTGTCTTTGTCGAATTTTTGTATGTGGACTGAAACGTGGCAGCTTAATACTGCTTTTCAGAAGTGCAGTGTAATATCCTTCGGAAATAACTCTGCAAGCAATTCTTACTCCCTGGGTGGTGTACTGCTAAATAGGGTTTTTGATATTTGTGACTTAGGTGTTCATATTACATCTGATTTTAAACCCAGCGCATTGTTCATCTATTGCTGCAAAGGCCTTCCAAAGGTGTTCCCTTCTACTTAAAGGTCTTCAAACGCTGAATATCTCAACGCTTTGTCGAGTATTCATTTCATAAGTGAGACCAATTCTCGAATACAATACTCCAGTGTGGAATCCGTGACTCATACAAGACATTAAATGTGTTGAAAGAGTTCAACACTTTTTCACCAGAGCTCTTTTTATATGAGTAAAGCTGCCTATACTGATCGTCTGCTGATTTAGGTCTTCATTCATTGGAGTATCGTAGAGTGTATTTTGACCTTGTTATGTGTTCAAGATTGTGAAGAACCTGGTAGATCTTGCTACATCAGCTTTCTTTCGTATCAATTTGTCACCATACAGTACAAGAGGGAGCTCAATCAAACTTAGTCCTTTGTCATCACCTCACCATAATTTTTGCTCAAACTTTTTCTCAATGAGAGTTATACACATTTGGAATTCATTACCAGACTCAGTGGTTACAGCATCCTCCGAAAAAATATTTAGGTCTAAACTCAGCAACGTAGACTTGTCTCCATTTAGTAAGTGTTACCCATTTTAGGACCGGCAGTGTATTCATTTATGCCATTACTTGCCATTGTGTGATATATGTGCACATAAATCATTATTATTATATATATGGGTCAGTTTCCGAGAAAATGAAAAGTGGCTATACATATAAAAAGTTATAAAAATGCTTCACGTTTTCCATAACGGTTTAAGCAATCAACCTCCTATTTCGAACACTTCATGCCACACCACTTCACTCTACTAAAATATATTTTGGTGTCTTACCCTTGCTCCTTGCCGACGTTACAAGGCACAGTACCCCGAGGGGTTCAAAATCCAGGTAGCTCCCTGCAGGAATACAGTCCAAATCACTTCAAAATCGATATGCACGTAAAGGAGTCCTGTCACTATTGATTTCTGCAGATCGTTGATTTTTACCTCTTCCGTTATGGAGATACAGCAATGCAAAGTAAAGTCCACGTTTCCCGCTCGAATCGCGCCTTTCTCAGTCCCACTCGGGAGAATGGAAGCGGTTCAAGGACTGAGAAAGGCGCGATTCGAGCGGGAAACGTGGACTTACTTTGCATTGCTGTATCTCCATAACGGAAGAGGTAAAAATCAACGATCTGCAGAAATCAATAGTGACTAGACTCCTTTACGTGCATATCGATTTTGAAGTGATTTGGACATTCCCGCAGGGAGCTACCTGGATAGTGAACCCCTCGGGGTACTGTGCCTTGTAACGTCGGCAAGGAGCAAGGGTAAGCCACCAAAATCGATTTTCATAGAGAGAAGTGGTGTGGCAAGAAGTGTTCGAAATAGAAGTTGATAGCTTAAACCTTTACGAGTTTTAACGATTCAAACGTGAAGCGTTTTTATAACTTTTTATATATATAGCCACTTTTCATTTTCTCGGAAACTGACCCATATAAATATATTTTATCGTGATCAATGCCACGAGTATCACCAAATCCAGGCGTGTCAATAATGCCTAGTGTAAGACCATCTATTTCGATTGTGTAGTGCGAAGTTTGACCCGTTTTACTCTGCATCTCTAAGGCCTCTTTTTGGTGATCGTTAAAGCGTCGTAGCCTTTTCAGTTTTCTGCGAGATCGCCTGATCAAAACCATACTGCAGTACTTCGTTGAAATTGCACAAGAGGTTAAGGAAAGACGTTTTGCCCGATCCTGTCTCTCCAATTAGTAGTAGATTGTAGGGCATATTGGTTACCCGGTCACCACTTGGTTGTTTAGAAAAGACAGATTTCAAATTGCCTACTCCTCGTGGAAAGGCTGCTCCAATGCTATCACCGAGTGTTGACATTTCAACTAACAATTTCCCAGCTGCCATCTTCTGTGTTCTCCCTTCAGGAGCGGATACAGGATCTGCTGAGGGTTGGTGTCAGCTGTGTGTGTACGTGTGGGAGTGCATGGTCTAAATGAAAATTAATTAGGAGGGAATCCAGAGAATCACTGAGAACATGTACAATATTAGGTATGTTCTTGATTTCTTGATGGGGGCCTATCGGCGAGCACTGTACATTCAGGGTTTGAGGCAACTGTCTTTATACATGTACATATGATGATTACATTTATAATATGAGTAAAACGACTCTATCTATATACGCCAAAGCTACGTCCAATCGAGAGCCCCTAGCACGCGATCTCAGTCCCTGGCTAAGTCTGCAGTAGTCTTACATACAATGTCAAGGTCATATATAATAGATACTGATAAATTATGTGTGTCTTATAAAAATTTCCCCCGTACGTCATGCATGTACGGACGCTCTCTACAGGAACCTTTTTGCAGTGGACATATTATTAAACGCTGTGTGTAGTTGTATGTCATTTAGATCACACGGTGAGGCTTCGGGTGCACACAGTGGCGTTCAGATGCAGTTGCACTGGCACACAGTGTTGGAATTGAAGAGTTTTGTCCTCGAATTGCAAGCTACATGTACCAACTCCATCGGCAGTTAATATAATCCACCAGTATGGCCCGACGAATATGAACTAAAGTCTATTCCAACGCTGGAACCGTTTAATTACTGAGCTTGACAATCGTTTTTAAGAAGTAGCAGCAGGCATTGTTGGAGAGCTAGCACAAATTCTGCCTTCTGAATGGGTCAGGTCCTCTGTTCAGCTTAATCGAAGTCATTTCAAAGAGGTTTTTACAGTTATATTAGGATGAACTTCCATCAAGCTAAGGCATTACATACTGCATGAGCTGGATTTATGGCGAACGAAAATGGAAAAGTGAAGATGTCAAAAGCAAAACAGTCTATGCCAAAGGCTCTAAGTTTTGTTGACAAGGATTACATTTATGCAATCCCTGTCATATTGGTTTACCTGCCATAAACGAGTTGGTGAGGGTGAAAGACAATTAGCATGCTAAAACTCCTGAAGACAGTCACTTCGAAGCACTATGGGTAATGCAGATTAAACGGTTTGGGATTGATGCTGATTCATAGGATGTAGAGCTGAATCCAGATGCGGTGGTTGAAGAGTTTTCTCGTCGTTATCCACGCAGGCTTTTATTAATTAACCTTTTTCAGAATAGCGCGCCCAAAGGTTGTATTGATGCCGTCTATATTAAGTCATTATAGAACAGTATCACTCGCTGTCAAAAGTACATTCATTTTCATGACATGTAAAAAATGGAAAAGTAACAATGTGGACCAGACCCCCTATGGGAGGGACACTCCCTCCCGTACCCCCCCCCCCCAATTGTAAATATGATTTTTAGACCACCCCTACCCGAATCCTGGATCCGCCCCTGTGTATGTGAGTCGTGTCTTCACCAAACCTGAAAGTACCACATTCCGGTTGGCCTGGTACAACACTTCAAACCCTACTTGTGGGGCAGAACCTTTGATTTTCATACTGATCACAGTCCAGCTACAGAGTTATTAGGATCCACAGAGGGCTAGGTGATCGGAAATCCTGTTTGAGTATGACTTTAACCTTTAATCTATTTTCATCCTTAATTCAGGATGGAAATCCTTGATTAAGGATGACTTTAACGACGACGCCGCTCGTATCGACATCAAGTCGAACGGTATTGATGATTTTTTTTTTGCTATTTAGCTTCTGTAGGCTTTCTTCTAAACAGCGCTATCAAGTTTAGAGTCGTTCAAATTTAGAAAAAAAACAATGTTTAGAGCTGAGTTTCCTTTTCGTTCGCAAATACCATCAAGAGTCAGGTATAAAGTTGAGGAAAGAGCAGGAAGCTTACTTTCAAGATAGAAACTGTTACAAAGATCTGAAGGAGAGCCATAAAGCAAATTACAAGAGTATGGGACACAGGAGATACGAGCATCGAATGAACTCAAGACGGACTAAGCGAGAGCGAGTCAGAGCGGGTGTACAGTGTTAGCCTCTGCAAAATAACAATAAACAGCATTCTTTCTGTCGTGAAAGCAATGCAGAAGGCCTGGCATTGGTAGAGAATGCTTCACCCAGTACTGTTGGGACATAAAAAAGAAGGGGCGGATGCTCGGACAGGTGATCATTAATTACACTTTTCTATTATTTTGAGTACAAGTTTGATAAAAATAGGAACAAACTTCTAACAGAGTCTGGAGGTGCTACCACCATAAGTAGTGAAAAGGAGTAAAATTGATATGTTCAATGCTCTTTGTAAGCAGTCCAGACTATAATTGCTAATCATTTAATTTATGTAAGCGAGAGCAACGCAACGTGCTTATGCATCCTTGAAGTTTGGCAGCTTTCCTAGATGATAAAATTAGTTCCATGCTATAGAATGTGCGCAACATTGTTGAACAAACAGCTTCTATGTTTTGATGATGTTAATTTTTGCAGCAATGGTTGTTATAAACGAAGAACTCACTATCCTGAATTCAGATTTTACCGATCCTGAAGTCAGGATCGTTTCACGCGATTAAAGATTAAGATGCAACATGATCTTGGTCTCAATCATAGCAAATGCTGACCTTTAGCTTGCAGCTTGTCAAGATATTCATGCAAACAGTCCAAGCTATCAGAGATGTCCTGGAATAGGCGGTTTTTAGCTTTGTTATCATGGTTTCCACTATGACACTTTGGCAGATGCAGCGATCTGACAATAATCTGACGGGCTTGGTTGAAAAGGATCGAATTCCAGAAGAATTTCCCAAGAACAGGGCAAGATAGTGGGGTACAGACCTTGTAGTCAAAAAAGAATCAGAGTAAAGAGGAGTGCCTTTTAGAGAATGGGAGGATGTGCCAGGGAAGGTCGTAATAAATGCCTACAGTTTTCTTCTTCCCCAGAATAGGGTTCATTCCATATTACAACAGCTTCATGATGCACAAAGTGGCAGCCACTTAGGTGTTGCTAAGACACTTAAAAAGATCAGTTTCTCATTTCTATTGGCCTGGTCAACAATAAGATGTGAATAATTGGTGTAAGCTCTGCGAGCTATGTGCGTCATGGAAACCTCCTTCTAGGAAAATGATAGGCTGAACTACAGACAGAACTCTCCATTTATCCATTCCAGTGGGTGGCAGTGGACATCCTGAGACTATTACCCTCAATCTGAGAGGGTACTTGTGTCAGTGACTACTTCACCAAATGGATGGAGGGAGGGCATTTTCCATACTGAACAAGCAGCTAGTGTGGCCGAGGCATTTGTATTCCAGTTTGTGAGTCATTTTGGTGTCCCTTACTTCTTCTTCTCACATTGATCAAGTCGGACTTCGAATCTGCTCTATTAAAAGCTGTGTGTACCTTAATTTAGAGTCTTTAAGAACTTAATTAGTCCCTTTTATTGAGCGGTATATAACCACACGCGTTGCTGAGTTTACTGAGTATGGCAACTAAAACTGGATGAATGCAACAGGGACTGGCAGCTGCCTTTAGTAATGTTAGCTTACTGCACAATGTTAAGAATCCCCAGGGGTGCACCCCCTTTGAAGTTGTATTTGGAAGATAAGTTAGGTTACCTATGGATGTCATGCATTTTCTACCCCCTCAAATGTGACCAACAGAGGTTGAAATCATTATGCCCTGGAGTTGAGGCTTAGGAGGTTTGAGAGTATATGGGGCTACAAAGCATCTACGACAATAGGAACTGTACAAACAAATTCTCCAATGGTGACCCATTTAAAGTAGGGGATATGGTGTGACTCCACAAAGTAGGGGATATGGTGTGGCTCCACAAAGTAGGAGATATGGTGTGACTCCACAAAGTAGGGGGATTATGGGGTTTGTCCACAAAGTAGGGGATATGGTGTGGTATCCTGCAGTTAAGCTTCACACTGCTTCTGGAAAGGAGATTATAAGATACACAAAGTGGTTAGTGATATTCGATATCACCATGGTGGGATTGGTCCCTCACATAACATCACCTGGTCATTAACCATGTGTCAACTTACCCCTCAAACCTGGAAGAGATTAATGCAGACAATAGCTAACCAGATGATCCTGACATCACTTATGACCTAACATGCAATGGCTCGAAGGGTCCTAATGATGCAATCGTGAACGTAAATACAACTAGCTAAACAGGAAATGTCAGATTAGACTGACCCGGTTTCAATATATATATGGCTGTGTATGATGCATGTGTATGTGCATGTACCGGACAAGTGGATGTCAATGCTGCATACACTACATTGGAGTGCACGCTAATACACACAGCCACATACAGGTCAACAATAATACAAGCACACAGCATGAGTGACAATTTCAATTATTGCAAGCCTAATGCATTCAAACACAGTACAGAGACCAAACATGCAGGCAATAGTGATTACCTCTAGTAAAGCTACCTTAAAGCTCTTTTTACCTTTTCAGAGCAGTCTTAGAAATATATTTTAACAAGCATAAGTAGCTGGCATGACCAGGCTGTACCCACAAGATTCAACAAAGCTTGCTTAGAGAGATGAAAAACTGGTGCAACATGATATTATCATGAATCTATGGACTAAGGGCTATGTGCATGCACATTCGTTTAAAACCCTATTAACTGCAATGGTGATTAATTTCGAGTACGTAACTCAGCTTCATGATGGATGTGGCATGTTAGCAGCTTGTATAAACAGCTGAATAGATTCTTGCTGCTGGTCTCTAATTGCTAAAATAATTAACTGATTAAAGCCTGTTTACTTCACATTTCATAGCCATTACTAAGATCTTTACTGATGTGAGCACCAAGTTGCACAACACAATGAATAGATTATTATGTAACACATCACATTCACATTAGCAATGCATCTGTACATATATGTTGGATACGTATGAAGACCACCTACATGTATACATGTATCTATTTTAATATCAGTTCACAAGCTTCTATCTCTGCACACCAGATCACCAAGTGAAGAACCAATGTTAATGTGAAGCAATGGTTAAGGATATTGGACTCTCCTCTGATGGTTTATTTTTTGTAGCATCTTTGACAACATGGAGTAGTCTTCCATGTGCTCTTTGGCCTTTATTAGGTTGACCATGCAACCACTGCTTGAGGTGGCTGTTGCTGATCGCTGCTCATGTGCTATGCGGTAAGAAGCATGATATAGTTTGGAGTTGATGCCATTGTCCTCAAAATTATTGATTTTATTGTAGAGGTCCTTTCTGTTGCTGCTCATCTGTTCCTCAGCAAGCTTTAGAGTTTCCATCAGCATTGTTTGTAGTTGCAAATCGAGGTCCTGATGCTCTTTTCAGCTTTAGTCAAATGTAGCCTTTTTTGTGTTCATCAATTACAGTTTTCTGACTTTGTTCATATATACATTCCAGGTGCATGTGATCTCTGTAGGAATGATTACATACGTTACACGTTTTCCTATTCATGCTGGCACAATTTATTAGTCGTTCACTGTCCATTGTCTTAGAAGGAGCAGGGGACATGGCAGTTAGAATGGCACGTGAGGCATACTGTATTGTGAGAAGGATGGTGTGTTGACAGTGTTCCAAACTATTATCTGACAATTAAAGTCTTGGCTTAGTTCTTTTTGCCTCCTTGCTTTTGTTTATTTCATCTTTATTACGACGTGTCAGTCTTTTTCTCCATAAGTCCTTTGTTTCTATAGCACGAATAAATCAGCCGTTTGCGCTTGCTATTGCTTCCTTCATTACATGCAAAGGGAAGAATTGATTGGTGTAAATCATTTCAAATGTGGTTAGTATTTCAAGCATAGCCTCTAATGATGTAGCAGCCGTCCTGAAATGCATCTATTCAAGCGTGCGCTATTTAATGTCGTTGTTTTTGACATTTTTTCTAAAAGACAGAACGGGTTCTCATATAGACAACTTGCAGTTGTTTTACTTTTCACCCAGAGAAGGTACTAGTTCTCGAGACGAATGATGTTTCATAACGGTCCCCGTACATTGTGGAGGACCACGATCATGTTAACACACATGACTTGGGCAGATGGCGATATCTCTGAGACAACATACTTCAGCTGGTGGTGTGAGGCGGCTCTGGCGTCCATTCTTACCAGGCATATGCAGTGGTATGTACATTACAGCGTTAAACTTTGTCCACAATGTTCTTGACATTTTTTTATCGGGTTCAATACCACGAGTATCTCCAAATCCAGGCGTGTCAATAATGCCTAGTGTAAGACCATCTATGTCGATTGTGTAGTGCGAAGTTTGAACCCGTTTTGCTTTGCATTCTAGGGCCTCGAGATCTTCTTTTTGGTGATCGTTAAAGCGTCGTAGCCTCTTCTGTCTGCGAGATCGCCTGATCAAAAACCATGCTGCAGTACTTCGTTGAAATTGCACAAGAGATTAAGGAAAGACGTTTTGGCCCGATCCAGTCTCTCCAATTAGTAGTAGATTGTAGGCTATACTGGTTACCTGGTCACCACTTGGTTTTTTTTTGAAAAGACAGATTTCAATTTGCCTACTCCTCGTCGAACGGCTGCTCCAATGCTATCACCGAGCGTTGACATTTCAACTACAATTTCCCAGCTGCCATCTTCTGTGTTCTCTCTTCAGGAACGGAATACAGGAATCTGATGAGGGTTGGTGCGCGTATGTGGGGGAGGGGAGGGGAGTGGGTCTAAATGAAACATTAATAGCAGAGTATGTAGTCACGAAATCGTTGAAACATGAACAATATTAGGTACGGTTCTTGAATTCTAGGGTAGGAGGGGTTTGGGGGAGATTATATGTCTGCTTTGTGCACCACGTATGTGTATATTTATCTGCATGCATGCATGTGAGCTACATGTATACACATTCCCCATACGCACTACGGGGAAAATTCCTTTGCAGCGGGGCATAATTTCAGACATCTAAGGTCATTACATTGTTTATTAACCCCGCGGATGTAGTGAAGCGGAAGGAGGTACCAGAAGTGGGAGACCGCGAATTCCTGATGAACTTATGTAATCATTATTTACATCCTCATTCACTTTTCTCTCACAACAATTGAGATAATTAAAAATATTAAACTGGTAAGGTCTGTGCTCGATTAATTCATCCCCCTATACACGCAAGTGAGACAAAAATGCTTACATGTTTCCCTCTCCCTTCATATGTGCACATCAGGTAAAGAGATGGCAGCTCTACTTACGAGTGACTTAAACTGTAACGGTTATTTCTATCTTTGCAACTGGAAATCAAATAGCTGACAGCCATTAGAGGTGAAGGGAGGTACGCAATAACATATGCTGCTTCCTATATATGTCTCCGCTCTGGCCCCAGAACCAATGCAAATCTCTGAAAATACATGATAATCACTACATTCTCCTGGCCAGTCCACAACCTACCCCAGACCAGCATGCATTTCAACTCCATGTAGCTTTGGAGAGATGATAAAGAAGACCTATGACAAGGGCAAAGGATTCTTCGCCAGTGTGGGAGTGGGGCTACAGAAACATCAACACTACATGCTATGATAGAGAGTCTGACATCAGCATGAGGAGAACTAACATCAACCTTACATGTGGTGCACACAAATGGTAACTTGGCTAGAGCTTGGTATGGGTGTGGCATGACTAGTTTGATATTGCGTTAATACATGATGCATGCAGTACATTACATGTGGGAGAGAAGGACTGATGTAGCAGCTCTGATCTGAACTTTGAATTACAGCTTCATGGGTTGATACCCTCACAAGGAGCCAGATCGATATCAGAACTTGCCTGTTGTGGTTTCCTTAGTCTTAATCCCACACTTCCTATACCTTCATGGGAACTGAAGGTTGCGTAGGAATGTTCAAGAGGATGTAGAGAGATGAGTAGTTCATATCGTTAGCCTAGCTTGGCTTCGCAAGGATGTGATAACCTCATCCAGGGAGTTGGGTCTTCCTAAGGGATGCTTGAATGCCTTACACAAGGCGAAGGAGGCTACGTAGATAAGCAGCACATCTCTGGCCTTGCAAATACTTGCTGAAGACGAGTGGTGATAGTTGATATAAAGCAAGGCATATCCCCTCCCCCCCACCCAAAAGCATATGCACACCTTACTTAGCATAATTGTATTGGGACCATTGTACAAATTATGTCATTATGTATTATGTGCTAAGGTATTCCAATGAATTGCACTAGCTTTTGCAAGGTCATGCATGCAAATTGGATCCCAAATCATGTCAAATGATCCGGGATACAGAGACTGTGTACAATTGATTTGATTTCATCAGACATGTCTTTCTTTGAGGTGCAATCTGTATGGCTTTACTGAAGTCCAATATTAAATCTGCTACTGTTGAGTATTTCATAGAACAACATGGAATAGAGGTGGTCATTGAACAACATGGAATAGTGATGATCAAAGAACAACATGGAATAGTGGTGGTCATAGAACAACATGAATAGTGGTGGTCATAGAACAACATGGAATAGTGGTGGTCATAGAACAACATGGAATAGTGGTGGCTATAGAAAAACATGGAATAGTGGTGGCCATAGAACAACATGGAATAGTGGTGGCCATAGAACAACATGGAATAGTGGTGGTCATAGAACAACATGGAATAGTGTGGTCATAGAACAACATGGAATAGTGGTGTCATAGAACAACATGGAATAAGTGGGTGGCTATAGAACAACATGGAATAGTGGTGGCCATAGAACAACATGGAATAGTGGTGGCCATAGAACAACATGGAATAGTGGTGGCCATAGAACAACATGGAATAGTGGTGGCCATAGAACAACACGAGTAGTGGTGGCCATAGAACAAACATGGAATAGTGGTGGCCATAGAACAACATGAAAGTGGTGGTCATAGAACAACATGGAATAGTGATGGTATTCCATGTTGTTATACAGGAACCTTTTTTGCATGTGGACATATCTTAGCTCATTACATAGTTTAATCAATCCCCGCGGATGAAGGCATACAGAATGAAGCTGCAGGATATCCGTATTAGCAACGCATCAACATTGATTGACGTAGGGGGCTCTTTATATCCCTTTGCAATCGATAATCTTTTTTAAGTTCTCTGATGCATATTCTTCCGCTGACCAAAGAAACGGTGCCTGTTCTTTTGTACTTTCGGCATACTTGATATCACCCTAATTAAGATGCACCAAGTACACATAAATGTTGCAGTATACGATTTCGTAACATACGCGTAGAAAAGTGTATCAACAGTCCGGCCAAAACATATCTCCCTCCCAGCGAAGAACCATTCTTGAATACACGTATAATTTTACCAAGATAGATGCGTAAGGGAATGAAGCTATAGTCTCAGGGAAACGAGGATGGGTTTGACAAATACTTTTACGAGACTGTACGGGCGGATTCCAATCCATGAAATCGAATTGTTTGTTAGTTTTTTTTTCTTTTTTTTTTGGGGGGGGGGGGGGGGGGGA
>JABACO010000002.1:1357326-1382690 GCA_013339895.1 Ephydatia muelleri | reverse complement strand
CGTTGCATGGTGGGGTTGGGCTATCAAATCAATGTTGTAAGGAACAGAGGCTACATGCCTGCTAATATATCTTGTATTGGTATTAACTAAGGTAACTGCCAAATTAGAACCGGTTGGCTTTATTGAAACCGAGGGGTCCAAAGTGGTAGAAGACTAGAGGTAGGGGTTTGAAACCAATTCTATATACAAAGAAGAATGAGGTTCAAACCCCTACCTCTAGTCTTCTACCACTTTGGAACACCCCCGTTCCAATAAAGCCAACTTGTTCTAATTTGGCAGTTTACCTTTGAGCATCAATTTTGAGAAAGGAAGTATTTAATGAACAATCACTAAATGCAACTCCTATTTAGATAATAGAGTCTGTTGAATTTACTTAAAATGCAGAGTATAAGATTATTAGAAAACATTATTAGAAAAAATGCAGTATTAAATGTATAGGACCAGAATTATTCACTGTGTCTTTATATTCTCTTTTTGCATTAAATTTCAAACTTCCCAATAATATTCTCTTTATCATATAAAAAATCCTAAGCGAGATGTTTAAATGCACTTTGCTTTACTGATATTTTATATGTGAGTGTGTGTGTGTGTGTAACGGCGTGTTTCGTGCATATGTGAGTCTGTGTGTATGCTTGTTGTGTGTGTTTACAGTTGCTCTTTGTTGTCCTCGTGCAGCAACCATGTTCTTCTTCAAAAATGGATGACCTCATAAGACCAACATGTAGTTTTGTAGCATGACTCATTGACATAGTGATGTACTTTAATCTGATGTTTCATTTATTGGTTCGAGGGTCGCATTTTGCTTTTCCATGCAATTAAAAAGGTGTTCACTGCAGATTTGATAAGTCTTGTGTTGCTTTCATTCAATTTTCATGCACAATGTAGCCACAATAATGACATGCTTGCCTACAGCTAATCATCATTGCTTTGAAATCACTGTGTGGACACATTCACTTCCTTCTATGAACTCCATTAGCCGCATTCTGTGTAGCTTGCTGGATACCCCAAGATCCTTCTCTAAGATCTTTACTATCCCTGTATGGAACCCTTTCATATCGCTGTCCAGATAGCTGTAGGTCCTATTAATGCACATTGAAGTTGTGGCTGATCACGTGAATTAAACATGTTATAATATCATAGATATTGATTGTAAAAATACTATTATTGTTATAAAATCATAGATTATAATCTGTCAGTCTAAGAAAGCAAGTTAGTCATGTTCAACGCCGATTTGTCATCATTCAGCTTAATTAGCACCATTTGCTCTTGTAATGATTCAACTAATAGTGGTGGGATCACTGCTGCGAAATTGGAACTGTCGCATTTTAATTTTGTTTTTGTAGTGCATTTATAAGCGATAGAAACGTATGGCTAATAAAAATGTTCATGCATTATACAACTCCATGACAGATATTCCGATTCTCAGTGTGTAAGAATCACTGTGTAGAAGACATTTCAGACTTACAGAATAACAAAAAGAAATCTTGAAAAGAAAGCATATGTTAGCTGCCTTTTTCAGGACATCATTCAAAATAGCACCATTTGTTCGTGCAATGGTCCACACTAATAGGGCATACATGCGTATGAGTGTAAGTACCGAATTAAATGTGACTTTGTACTTCTTTTGTACTGTGGAGTTAAGTAGCCCGTGAGACCGTTGCCTTGATCATACGCCTCACACATATGTATGATGTAATGGTTCATATGCCAGTGACATTATGTGCCTGTTCATGCACATGGAGGAATAAACTTGCAACAGAGAATGTTAGTCTTTTTATTATAGTACTATGCACTGCTCTCACAGTGTTTTGAGTTTAGTGTCTAATGAATTCATTTTTTATTTTGACACACTGGGCATCCATTAGGATTGGAGACATGAGTCAGTCCCTATAACCTATCTTCTCACTCAAAATCATTTGATTAAATCCCAAACCAAGTCCAATGGTTAGTTTAAGCTGCAATGAGACAACCTTACAGTATCAAGGTAGAATAGGTACGAAGGAGATATATAGTAACCGAGGGCCCTAAGGGTCTCCTTGCTACCCTCCTTCAACTGATTGTATCTATCTGAGAAGATGCCATGGTGTGTTGTAAGCTAGTGTATGAAGTAGAGCAATCAGGGAAGTGAAATGTTTGACCACCTTCAGTATCCTATCCCTTCGAATGCTGCCATTTTGATGCATTTTGTGAACTATTCCAATTTATATTATACAGACCTCCATTTCAAACATTTGTAGGACATTACTGACATCATATACTATACATGTATATGTTTCACTATGCACTGCTCTCACAGTGTTGTGTCTAATGAAGTCATATTATTTAAAATTTTATTTTGACACACTGGGCATCCATTAGGATTGGAGACATGAGTCGGTCCCTAAAACCCGTCTTCTCACTCAAAATAATTCTAATTTGGTCGACTAAACCCCAAACCAAGTCCAATGGTAAGTTTAAGCTGCAATGAGACAACCTTGCAGTATCAAGGTAGAAATAGGTACGGAGGGGATGTATAGTAACCGAGGACCCAAAGGGTCTCCTTGGTACCCTCCTTCAACTGATTGTATCCTTCTGAGAAGATGCCATGGTGTGTCGTAAGCCAAGTGGATGAAGGATCTTTGACCACCTTCAGTATCCTATCCCTTCGAATGCTGCCATTTTGATGCATTTTGTGAGCTATTCCAATTTAAATGATACTGACCTCCATTTCAAACATTTGTAGGGGACTACTGACATCATATACTATACATTTTATACCAATATTATGTTTCACTTTTCTTTCCATGCACTCATACAGTGCACATTAACAATGTGCCCACCCTTTGAATAGGTACAACATTACATGAGGAAAAAACTCAAATATAGACATAACTGTGTCTTTAATACAACTAGCTGAACAGGAAATATCAGATTAGACTGACCAGTGTACATGTATGTTGCAGGACTGGTGATGTCAATGCTGCATACACTACACAGGAGTGCATGCACATACAAACAGCCACACACAGCCACAATGTAGCACACATTATATGACACATCAGCATTGTCACATGTAACGGTATGCTAGATTTAGGTACACCTATACATGTATCTAGTTTGTCATGTGCACATCACAAAAGAGCAATGTTAGCGTGAAACGATATTGAACACTCCTTAACGTCTTGACTCAGCTCTTTTGCCTCCTTTGCTGTTATTTCATCTGCTACGGTGGCAATCCTTTTCTCCGTTGTTTTCTATAGCTAAAAATAAATCAGCCGTTTGCCTTTCTATTGATTCCTTCATTGGTGTAAATCATTTCAAATGTTATTAGTATTTCAAGCATAGCTTCTAATGATGTAGCAGCCGTCTGAAATGCATCTTTCAAGCGTGCGACTTTTATGTGGTTGTTTTTTTTTTTTGACATTTTTTTCTAAAAGACAGAACGGGTTCAAGTATAATTGATTTTCTTGTAAAATACAAAGCAGTTCATTTCACCATACAGAAATTAATGTTGTAGTATGAGTGTTGAGAATAAGAAGTCAAGAGTTCTCAATATAGACAGACAACTTGCAGTTGTTTTACTTTTTCACCCAGATATTGAGGTTCTAGTTCTTCGAGACGAAATGATGTTTCATAACTATTTGTGAGAACCACGATCATGTTATACACACACGACTTGGGCAGGATGGCGGATATTTCTGAGACAACATACTTCAGCTGGCTTGTGAGGCGGCTCTGGCGTCCATTCATTACCAGGCATATGCAGTATGTACATAACAGCGTTAACTTTGTCCACAATGTTCTTGACATTTTCATCTGCTGAATTCATGGTTATATGTCCTTGCAATCATCCCGCAAACTATTGTCGAGATTTTAGTGCTGCAAATTACCCTTTGATGATATCATTCCTTCTGGATATCGATTGGCTAATGCTTCAGCAATCTTGTTCAGTTGATGAATTTTGGAATGTTTTCTCTATGAAGCTGAATGAATGCATTGAGAGGTTGTTCCTTGAAGAATTGTGTCATCTAGCAAACTACCACGTCTAAGCATATTTGCAAATTGTTACTCTTAAAGAAAAAATGATATCATATGGACAGAGTGGTCTACAAAAAATTGCTAGAGAATATGAACTTGCAATACAGTCCTTTTATGATTCTCATGAATGTAATATTATCAACAGTAACAATTTATCCTAACTATGTTCATATGTTAATTCCAAACTAAGTCACACATCTTCTATTCCACCCCTTATGAAGACTGATGGTTCTCTTGCTATAAATGATTGTGACAAATGCAATGTTTTAAATGATTACTTTGCTTCTGTTTTTACCATAGATAATGGTGTCTTACCCGTCTTCCATCCAAAAGTTTCTTGTGTCCAGGCATATCAACAAGTTGACTCACAGTAATGTATTGTGTGCCTTGAAGCGTCTTCCTTCCAGAACACCAGATGGTTTTCCTGCTGGATTTTTAAAATCAGTTGCTTCTGCCATTACCTTTTCATTGTCCAGGCTTTTTACAATGTCTATGGACTGCGGGTGTATACCTCAGGGTTGGAAACAGGCAATTGTTTAGTCCCATTTTCAAAAAAGGTTCCCATAAATCACCTAGCAATTATCATCCGGTTTCTACCAGTGTTTGTTGCAAAGTAATGGAGTCTATTGTGTATGAATCAATGGTATTCTTTCTTCGTTCTAACAGCCTTATCTCCAAAGATCAGTTTGGCTTTCTTGCCAGGCGTACTCAATTGCTTATCACACTTAATGAATGGACTCTCCTTACTGATATTCGTTCTAAAATTGATTCTGTGTATATAGACTTTGCTAAAGCCTTAATTGATTCTATCTCTCATAGAAAGCTGCTATATAAGGTAGAATGCTATGGGTTTACTCCCCTCTTGGTGAGGTGGTTATCTTCATTTCTTATGAATCGTTCTCAGCAAGTCTATATTGGTCAGTCTTTATCTTCTTCCTTACCTGTTACCAGTGGTGTTCCTCAGGGATCAGTGCTTGGACCTCTATTACTCCTTATTTATATCAATGACCTTCCTGATTGTTTAGGGCCACCAGTTCAAGCTAAAACATTTGCAGATGATACCAAACTCTATGCTACTCACTCTTCTGATTCATCCTCACCTTTGTCTCTGTCTTTGTCGAATTTTTGTATGTGGACTGAAACGTGGCAGCTTAATACTGCTTTTCAGAAGTGCAGTGTAATATCCTTCGGAAATAACTCTGCAAGCAATTCTTACTCCCTGGGTGGTGTACTGCTAAATAGGGTTTTTGATATTTGTGACTTAGGTGTTCATATTACATCTGATTTTAAACCCAGCTTGCATTGTTCATCTATTGCTGCAAAGGCCTTCCAAAGGTGTTCCCTTCTACTTAAAGGTCTTCAAACGCTGAATATCTCAACGCTTTGTCGAGTATTCATTTCATAAGTGAGACCAATTCTCGAATACAATACTCCAGTGTGGAATCCGTGACTCATACAAGACATTAAATGTGTTGAAAGAGTTCAACACTTTTTCACCAGAGCTCTTTTTATATGAGTAAAGCTGCCTATACTGATCGTCTGCTGATTTAGGTCTTCATTCATTGGAGTATCGTAGAGTGTATTTTGACCTTGTTATGTGTTCAAGATTGTGAAGAACCTGGTAGATCTTGCTACATCAGCTTTCTTTCGTATCAATTTGTCACCATACAGTACAAGAGGGAGCTCAATCAAACTTAGTCCTTTGTCATCACCTCACCATAATTTTTGCTCAAACTTTTTCTCAATGAGAGTTATACACATTTGGAATTCATTACCAGACTCAGTGGTTACAGCATCCTCCGAAAAAATATTTAGGTCTAAACTCAGCAACGTAGACTTGTCTCCATTTAGTAAGTGTTACCCATTTTAGGACCGGCAGTGTATTCATTTATGCCATTACTTGCCATTGTGTGATATATGTGCACATAAATCATTATTATTATATATATGGGTCAGTTTCCGAGAAAATGAAAAGTGGCTATACATATAAAAAGTTATAAAAATGCTTCACGTTTTCCATAACGGTTTAAGCAATCAACCTCCTATTTCGAACACTTCATGCCACACCACTTCACTCTACTAAAATATATTTTGGTGTCTTACCCTTGCTCCTTGCCGACGTTACAAGGCACAGTACCCCGAGGGGTTCAAAATCCAGGTAGCTCCCTGCAGGAATACAGTCCAAATCACTTCAAAATCGATATGCACGTAAAGGAGTCCTGTCACTATTGATTTCTGCAGATCGTTGATTTTTACCTCTTCCGTTATGGAGATACAGCAATGCAAAGTAAAGTCCACGTTTCCCGCTCGAATCGCGCCTTTCTCAGTCCCACTCGGGAGAATGGAAGCGGTTCAAGGACTGAGAAAGGCGCGATTCGAGCGGGAAACGTGGACTTACTTTGCATTGCTGTATCTCCATAACGGAAGAGGTAAAAATCAACGATCTGCAGAAATCAATAGTGACTAGACTCCTTTACGTGCATATCGATTTTGAAGTGATTTGGACATTCCCGCAGGGAGCTACCTGGATAGTGAACCCCTCGGGGTACTGTGCCTTGTAACGTCGGCAAGGAGCAAGGGTAAGCCACCAAAATCGATTTTCATAGAGAGAAGTGGTGTGGCAAGAAGTGTTCGAAATAGGAAGTTGATAGCTTAAACCTTTACGAGTTTTAACGATTCAAACGTGAAGCATTTTTATAACTTTTTATATATATAGCCACTTTTCATTTTCTCGGAAACTGACCCATATAAATATATTTTATCGTGATCAATGCCACGAGTATCACCAAATCCAGGCGTGTCAATAATGCCTAGTGTAAGACCATCTATTTCGATTGTGTAGTGCGAAGTTTGACCCGTTTTACTCTGCATCTCTAAGGCCTCTTTTTGGTGATCGTTAAAGCGTCGTAGCCTTTTCAGTTTTCTGCGAGATCGCCTGATCAAAACCATACTGCAGTACTTCGTTGAAATTGCACAAGAGGTTAAGGAAAGACGTTTTGCCCGATCCTGTCTCTCCAATTAGTAGTAGATTGTAGGGCATATTGGTTACCCGGTCACCACTTGGTTGTTTAGAAAAGACAGATTTCAAATTGCCTACTCCTCGTGGAAAGGCTGCTCCAATGCTATCACCGAGTGTTGACATTTCAACTAACAATTTCCCAGCTGCCATCTTCTGTGTTCTCCCTTCAGGAGCGGATACAGGAGTCTGCTGAGGGTTGGTGTCAGCTGTGTGTGTACGTGTGGGAGTGCATGGTCTAAATGAATAATTAATTAGGAGGGAATCCAGAGATCACTTAGAACATGTACAATATTAGGTATGTTCTTGATCTCTTGATGGGGCCTATCGGCGAGCACTGTACATTCAGGGTTTGAGGCAACTGTCTTTATACATGTACAGTATGATGATTACATGTTATATATATTAAAACTACTCTATCTATATACGCCAAAGCTACGTCCATCGAGAGCCCCTAGCACGCGATCTCAGTCCTGGCTAAGTCTGCAGTGAGTGATCTTACATACAATGTCAAGTCATATATAATAGATACTGATAAATTATGTGTGTCTTATAAAAATTCCACCCGTACGTCATGCATGTACGCTCTCTACAGGAACCTTTTTTGCAGTGGACATATTATTGAAACGCTGTGTGTATTTGTATGTCATTTAGATCACACGGTGAGGCTTCGGGTGCACACAGTGGCGTTCAGATGCAGTTGCACTGGCACACAGTGTTGGAATTGAAGAGTTTTGTCCTCGAATTGCAAGCTACATGTATCAACTCCATCGGCAGTTAATATAATCCACCAGTATTGCCGACGAATATGAACTAAAGTCTATTCCAACGCTGGACCGTTTAATTACTGAGCTTGACAATCGTTTTTAAGAAGTAGCAGCAGGCATTGTTGGGGATTTAGCACAAATTCTGCCTTCTGAATTGGTCAGTTCCTCTGTTCAGCTTAATCGAAGTCATTTCAAAGAGGTTTTACAGTTATATTAGGATGACAGCTAAGGCATTACATACTGCATGAGCTGGATTTATGGCGAACGAAAATGGAAAAGTGAAGATGTCAAAGCAAAACAGTCTATGCAAAGGCTCTAAGTTTTGTTGACAAGGATTACATTTATGCAATCCCTGTCATATTGGTTACTCTGCCAATAACGAGTTGTGAGGGTGAAAGGACAATTAGCATGCTAAAACTCCTGAAGACATCACTTCGAAGCACTATGGGTAATGACAGATTAAACGGTTTGGGATTGATGCTGATTCATAGGATGTAGAGCTGAATCCAGATGCGGTGGTTGAAGAGTTTTCTCGTCGTTATCCACGCAGGCTTTTATTAATTAACCTTTTTCAGAATAGCGCGCCCAAAGGTTGTATTGATGCCGTCTATATTAAGTCATTATAGAACAGTATCACTCGCTGTCAAAAGTACATTCATTTTCATGACATGTAAATAAATGGAAAAGTAACAATGTGGACCAGACCCCCTATGGGAGGGACACTCCCTCCCGTACCCCCCCCCCCCCCCCCCCCCAATTGTAAATATGATTTTTAGACCACCCCTACCCGAATCCTGGATCCGCCCCTGTGTATGTGAGTCGTGTCTTCACCAAACCTGAAAGTACCACATTCCGGTTGGCCTGGTACAACACTTCAAACCCTACTTGTGGGGCAGAACCTTTGATTTTCATACTGATCACAGTCCAGCTACAGAGTTATTAGGATCCACAGAGGGCTAGGTGATCGGAAATCCTGTTTGAGTATGACTTTAAGATGCAACATGATCTTGGTCTCAATCATAGCAATGCTGACCTTTAGCTTGCAGCTTGTCAAGATATTCATGCAAACAGTCCAAGCTATCAGAGATGTCTGGAATAGGCGGTTTTAGCTTTGTTATCATGGTTTCCAACTATGACACTTTCTGAGCAGAGGCAGATGCAGCGATCTGACAATAATCTGATGGGCTTGGTTGAAAAGGATCGAATTCCAGAAGAATTTCCCAAGAACAGGGCAAGATAGTGGGTACAGACCTTGTAGTCAAAAAAGAATCAGAGTAAAGAGGAGTGCCTTTTAGAGAATGGGAGGATGTGCCAGGGAAAGGTCGTAATAAATGCCTACAGTTTCTTCTTCCCCAGAATAGGGTTCATTCCATATTACAACAGCTTCATGATGCACAAAGTGGCAGCCACTTAGGTGTTGCTAAGACACTTAAAAAGATCAGTTCTCATTTCTATTGGCCTGGTCAACAATAAGATGTGAATAATTGGTGTAAGCTCTGCGAGCTATGTGCGTCATGGAAACCTCCTTCTAGGAAAATGATAGGCTGAACTACAGACAGAACTCTCCAGTTATTCATTCCAGTGGGTGGCAGTGGACATCCTGAGACTATTACCTCAATCTGAGAGGTACTTGTTGTCAGTGACTACTTCACCAAATGGATGGAGGGAGGCATTTTCCATACTGCAGCTAGTGTGGCCGAGGCATTTGTATTCCAGTTTGTGAGTCATTTTAGTGTCCCTTACTTTCTTCACACTGATCAAGTCGGAACTTCGAATCTGCTCTATTAAAAGCTGTGTGTACCTTATTTATAGGGCCTTTAAGACCTTAATTAGTCCCTTTTATTGAGCGGTATATAACCACGCGTTGCTGAGTTTACTGAGTATGGCAACTAAACTGGATGAATGCAACAGGGACTGCAGCTGCCTTTAGTAATGTTAGCTTACTGCACAAGTGTTAAGAATCCACAGGGTGCACCCCCTTTGAAGTTGTATTTGGAAGATAAGTTAGGTTACCTATGGATGTCATGCATTTTCTACCCCCTCAAATGTGACCAACAGAGGTTGAATCAGTATGCCCTGGAGTTGAGGCTTAGGAGGTTTGAGAGTATATGGGGCTACAGCATCTACGACAATAGGAACTGTACAACAAATTCTCCAATGGTGACCCATTTAAAGTAGGGGATATGGTGTGACTCCACAAAGTAGGGGATATGGTGTGGCTCCACAAAGTAGGAGATATGGTGTGACTCCACAAAGTAGGGGATATGGTGTTTGTCCACAAAGTAGGGGATATGGTGTGTATCCTGCAGTTAAGCTTCACTGCTTCTGGAAAGGAGATTATAAGATACACAAAGTGGTTAGTGATATTCGATATCACCCTGTGGGATTGTCCTCACATAACATCACCTGGTCATTAACCATGTGTCAACTTACCCTCAAACCTGGAAGAGATTAATGCAGACAATAGCTAACCAGATGATCCTGACATCACTTATGACCTAACATGCAATGGCTCTAAGGGTCCTAATGATGCAATCGTGACGTAAATACAACTAGCTAAACAGGAAATGTCAGATTAGACTGACCGGTTTCAATATATATATGGCTGTGTATGATGCATGTGTATGTGCATGTACCGGACAAGTGATGTCAATGCTGCATACACTACATTGGAGTGCACGCTAATACACACAGCCACATACAGTCACAATAATACAGCACACAGCACGAGTGACAATTTCAATTATTGCAAGCCTAATGCATTCAAAGACAGTACAGAGACCAAACATGCAGGCAATATTGATTACCTCTAGTAAAAGCTACCTTAAAGCTCTTTTTACCTTTTCAGAGCAGTCTTGGATCAAGGAGAAATATATTTTAACAAGCAATAAGTAGCTGGCATGACCAGGCTATACCCACAAGGTTCAACAAAGCTTGCTTAGAGAGATGAAAAACTGGTACAACATGATATTATCATGAATCTATGGACTAGGGCTATGTGCATGCACATTCGTTTAAAACCCTATTAACTGCAATGGTGATTACTTTCGAGTACGTAACTCAGCTTCATGATGGATAGTTGCATGTTAGCAGCTTTTATAACAGCTGAATAGATCCTTGCTGCTGGTCTCTATATGCTAAAATAATTATACTGATTAAAGCCTGTTTACTTCACATTTTCATAGCCATTACTAGAGACCTTTACTGATGTGAGCACCAAGTGCACAACACAATGAATAGATTATTATGTAACACATCACATTCACATTAGCAATGCATCTGTACATATATGTTGGATACGTATGAAGACCACCTACATGTATACATGTATCTATTTTAATATCAGTTCACAAGCTTTCTATCTCTGCACACCAGATCACCAAAGTGAAGAACCAATGTTAATGTGAAGCAATGTTTAAGGATATTGGACTCTCCTCTGATGGTTTATTTTTTGTAGCATCTTTGACAACATGGAGTAGTCCTTCCATGTGCTCTTTGGCCTTTATTAGGTGACCTGCACCACTGCTTGAGGTGGCTGTTGCTGATCGCTGCTCATGTGCTATGCGGTGTTCTATCAATTGATCTCACATTCTAGAAGCATGATAGTTTGGAGTTGATGCCATTTCCTCAAAATTATTGATTTTATTGTAGAGGTCCTTTCTGTGCTGCTCTATCTGTTCCTCAGCAAGCTTTAGAGTTTCATCAAGCATTGTTTGTAGTTGCAAATCGAGGTCCTGAATGCTCTTTTCAGCTTTATCAAATGTAGCCTTTTTTGTTTCATCAATTACAGTTTTCTGACTTTGTTCATATATACATTCCAGGTGCATGTGATCTCTGTATGAATGATTACATACGTTACACGTTTCCCTATTCATGCTGGCACAATTTATTAGTCGTTCACTGTCCATTGTCTTAGGAAGGGAGCAGGGGACATGGCAGTTAGAATGGCACGTGAGGCATACTGTATTGTGAGATGGTGTGTTGACAGTGTTCCAAACTATTATCTGACAATTAAAGTCTTGGCTTAGTTCTTTTGCCTCCTTTGCTTTTGTTATTTCATCTTTTACGGTGTCAGTCTTTTTCTCCATAATTCCTTTGTTTTCTATAGCTACGAATAAATCAGCCGTTTGCCTTTCTATTGCTTCCTTCATTACATGCAAAGTGAAGAATTGATTGGTGTAAATCATTTCAAATGTTGTTAGTATTTCAAGCATAGCCTCTAATGATGTAGCAGCCGTCTGGAATGCATCTTTCAAGCGTGCGCTATTTATGTCGTTGTTTTTTGACATTTTTTCTAAAAGACAGAACGGGTTCTCAATATAGACAACTTGCAGTTGTTTTACTTTTTCACCCAGATAAGGTACTAGTTCTTCGAGACGAAATGATGTTTCATAACTGTCCCGTACATTTGTGAGAACCACGATCATGTTATACACACATGACTTGGGCAGGATGGCCGATATCTCTGAGACAACATACTTCAGCTGGTGTGTGAGGCGGCTCTGGCGTCCATTCATTACCAGGCATATGCAGTGTATGTACATTACAGCGTTAACTTTGTCCACAATGTTCTTGACATTTTTTTTATCGTGTTCAATACCACGAGTATCTCCAAATCCAGGCGTGTCAATAATGCCTAGTGTAAGACCATCTATTTCGATTGTGTAGTGCGAAGTTTGACCCGTTTTGCTTTGCATTTCTAGGGCCTCGAGATCTTCTTTTTGGTGATCGTTAAAGCGTCGTAGCCTCTTCTGCGAGATCGCCTGATCAAAACCATGCTGCAGTACTTCGTTGAAATTGCACAAGAGATTAAGGAAAGACGTTTTGCCCGATCCAGTCTCTCCAATTAGTAGTAGATTGTAGGCTATACTGGTTACCCGGTCACCACTTGGTTTTTTTGAAAAGACAGATTTCAATTTGCCTACTCCTCGTCGAACGGCTGCTCCAATGCTATCACCGAGTGTTGACATTTCAACTACAAATTTCCCAGCTGCCATCTTCTGTGTTCTCTCTTCAGGAACGGATACAGGAATCTGATGAGGGTTGGTGCGCGTATGTGGGGGAGGGGAGGGAGTGGTCTAAATGAAACATTAATAGCAGAGTATGGTAGTCACGAAATCGTTGAACATGAACAGTATTAGGTACGTTCTTGAATTCTAGGGTAGGAGGGGTTTGGGGGAGATTATATGTCTGCTTTGTGCACCACGTATGTGTATATTTATCTGCATGCATGCATGTGAGTTACATGTATACACATTCCCCATACGCACTACGGGAAAATTCCTTTGCAGCGGGCATATTTTCAGACATCTAAGGTCATTACATTGTTTATTAACCCCGCGGATGTAGTGAAGCGGCAGGAGGTACCAGAAGTGGAGACGCGAATTCCTGATGAACTTATGTAATCATTTATTTACATCCTCATTCACTTTTCCTCACAACAATTGAGATAATTAAAATATTAAACTGGTAAGGTCTGTGCTCGATTAATTCATCCCCCTATACACGCAAGTGAGACAAAAATGCTTACATGTTTCCCTCTCCCTCATCAGGTAAAGAGATGGCAGCTCTACTTACGAGTGACTTAAACTGTAACGGTTATTTCTATCTTGCACTTGAAATCAAATAGCTGACAGCCATTAGAGTGAATGGGAGGTACGCAATAACATGCTGCTCCTATATATGTCTCCGCTCTGCCCCAGAACCAGATGCAAATCTCTGAAAATACATGATAATCACTACATCTCCTGGCCAGTCCACAACCTACCCCAGACCAGCATGCATTTCAACTCCATGTAGCTTTGTGAGAATGATAAAGAAGACCTATGACAAGGGCAAGGATTCTTCGCCAGTGTGGGAGTGGGCTACAGAAACATCAACACTACATGCTATGATAGAGAGTCTGACATCAGCATGAGGAGAACTACATCAACCTTACATGTGGTGCACACAAATGGTAACTTGGCTAGAGCTTGTATGGGTGTGGCATGACTAGTTTGATTGATGCATGCAGTACATTACATGTGGGAGAGAAGACTGATGTAGCAGCTCTGATCTGAACTTTGAATTACAGCTTCAGGGGTTGATACCCTCACAAGGAGCCAGATCGATTCTCAGAACTTGCCTGTTGTGGTTTCCTTAGTCTTATCCCCACACTTCCTATACCTTCATGGGACTGAAGGTTGCGTAGGAATGTTCAAGAGGATGTAGAGAGATGAGTAGTTCATATCGTTAGCCTAGCTTGGCTTCGCAAGGATGTGCATGATAACCTCATCCAGGGATTGGGTCTTCCTAAGGGATGCTTGAATGCCTTACACAAGGCGAAGGAGGCTACTATATAAGCAGCACATCTCTGGCCTTGCAAATACTTTGCTGAAGACGAGGTGGTGATAGTTGATATAAAGCAAGGCATATCCCCTCCCCCACCCAAAAGCATATGCACACCTTACTTAGCATAATTGTATTGGGACCATTGTACAAATTATGTCATTATGTATTATGTGCTAAGGTATTCCAATGAATTGCACTAGCTTTTGCAAGGTCATGCATGCAATTGGATCCCAAATCATGTCAAATGATCCGGGATACAGAGACTGTGTACAATTGATTTGATTTCATCAGACATGTCTTTCTTTGAGGTGCAATCTGTATGGCTTTACTGAAGTCCAATATTTAAATCTGCTACTGTTGAAGTATTTCATAGAACAACATGGAATAGAGGTGGTCATAGAACAACATGGAATAGTGGTGGTCATAGAACAACATGGAATAGTGGTGGTCATAGAACAACATGGAATAGTGGTGGCTATAGAACAACATGGAATAGTGGTGGCTATAGAACAACATGGAATAGTGGTGGTCATAGAAAAACATGGAATAGTGGTGGTCATAAAACAACATGGAATAGTGGTGGTCATAGAACAACATGGAATAGTGGTGGCCATAGAACAACATGGAATAGTGGTGGCCATAGAACAACATGGAATAGTGGTGGCCATAGAACAACACGGAGTAGTGGTGGCCATAGAACAACATGGAATAGTGGTGGCCATAGAACAACATGGAATAGTGGTGGCCATAGAACAACACGGAGTAGTGGTGGCCATAGAACAACATGGAATAGTTGTGGCCATAGAACAACATGGAATAGTGGTGGTCATAGAACAACATGGAATAGTGATGGTATTCCATGTTGTTATACAGGAACCTTTTTTGCAGTGGACATATTATCTTAGCTCATTACATAGTTTAATCAATCCCCGCGGATGAAGGCATACAGAATGAAGCTGCAGGGATATCCGTATTAGCAACGCATCAACATTGATTGATGTAGGGGGCTCTTTATATCCCTTTGCAATCGATAATCTTTTTTAAGTTCTCTGATGCATATTCTTCCGCTGACCAAAGAAACGGTGCCTGTTCTTTTGTACTTTCGGCATACTTGTTATCACCCTAATTAAGATGCACCAAGTACACATAAATGTTGAATTTCGTAACATACGCGTAGAAAAGTGTATCAACAGTCCGGCCAAAACATAATCTCCCAGCGAAGAAACCATTCTTGAATACAGTATAATTTTACCAAGATAGATGCGTATAGGAATGAAGCTATAGTCTGCAGGTGAAACGAGGATGGTGTATGACAAATACTTTTACGAGACTGTACGGCGGATTCCAATCCATGAAATCGAATTGTTTGTTAGTTTTTTTTCTTTTTTTTGGGGGGGGGGGGGAGGGGGGGGGGGGTAATTTCTATTTGTTCACTCCTCGTCGAAAGACTGTTCCAATGCTATCACCAAGTGCTGCATGTCTTTTAAACAAAAACTCTCCCGGCAGCCATCTTCTTCGTGTTCTCTTTAGCAGGCCGGTGTGGATGCAGAAGTCTAGCAAGAGTGCATGGTGTCAGAGATGGGTGTGTGGAACAGATAATTGGAGGGAGTATCGGTTTGCAGTACATCTTTAACAGAGAATGTAGTCAATGGAGTCGAGGACACCCTGCATGCTGATATTTGTGGGACAGAAAGTTCAAACCATTCAAAGTGAGCTACTTGAAGAGAAAGACGAATCTGATGGAACTGAAGAGGGAATTAGCAGATTCAATGGGAATCTCAGTGAAAGGGTACGAGAAGATGCACTGTCCACATCGCTTAAGCATAAAGAGGTCAAACTATCTTGCTTATGTTTAGTTCAGTTTTAGATATTTTCTTTAATACTTAGATCAGAATCAAAGTTGACAGAAAGTACCTTTTTTCTGCCAAGAGGATGGCAGAAAGATACAACAAACAACTCAGCACATTGTCATTTGTGATTGGTGAAAGTGTGTCACTTAGAATTCCCCGTATTGATCGAGCCAGTTCAGACCTATCTCGTTTACCTGGTGTTGTTTTTGACATTGTGGGTGAAGGCCAGAGCCTTTACAGATTGAGGTATGATTTTGCTATCAATTGTATTACTTTTGTGTATTACTTGTGAACTCAGCATCCAATGTATTTAACTGCAGGTGCCAACATGGTGTTTTGAATGTCTGCTACACTGCTGGAGAACTTGAGAGATACAACGGATCTGTGATATGCGCAGTGGAGAATAGGAAAAATGAGCCTTTTATCTCATTAATTAAGAGAAGCAGCTAGACAACAAGCACCTTGGAACCATTTTGTGACCAATGCTTGCAAGTGCACGACTGGCTGCCTCAATCTCAAATGTCACTGTGTACGAAAAAGTATTAGTTGCAGCACCTACTGCCACAAGTCTGCACCATGTTCCAACTGTACAAGGTATTCGTTTTTGTTTAAATCAATCAAACTGCACTACCATTGTTTTCAGCCGTGTGACTGGCAATAGTACTGAAGTTACTGAGACACCTGAAGGTAAGTGTACATGCTGCGTTAAATGTATGTCATTCAATATCTCACTGCTCTGAATGTGATGATAAAAAATGACTTTCCAGGTAGTAAGGAACTAAAAGATCATCACCAATTTTGCGATTATGGCAATCAGGAAGTAGAATGATGTATAACAGCAGCTGCAGAGAGGATGAAGAAATATAGATGTAAGCATCATGAACTGATAACACAAAACCAACCTTCACCCATGCAGCAGCTTTCAGAATATTTGCATGACCCAACAGAATATGGACTTCATATTGAAACACTCATGTATATCACTTTGGCTTCATTAATATTCTCGCAGTTATGACAACAAGCCATATCTTGTGCAAGCCTTTGGATTTGTCATAGTTACTGAGGAGATACATGAAGAGTTTGATGCTTTTGTTGCATCCATGCCATTACTTACCCAAGGCTGCTACTTGCAGTGTGGTCCATTACTGCAGTACTGGAAAATGCACATGAGGCCTACTCCTGCCTCTGTTGTACACTTGTTCACAAATGAATACCTCTATCTTCATTATTCTGATGTGGACAATGCGTTCTTAATGCAAGAGAGGAATATGAGAAGCATGCTATGTTTGGGCAATCTGCTGTTGAACATCATGAGGAGCCTGAGTTTGAGGGTACAGTGACCAAGCACAAAGGTAGCTCAAGCATGTCAAAGCTCTGGATACAATTTGGTGAAGTGAAGTTGTATGAAGCAGAGAGGTACAATTTGTCGATATAATTAAAATAATGATCGATCTTCCATTTTTTTGTTCAGAGCTATTCTTGAAAGCAACCATTCCTGGCTGAATGACAATATCATCAATGCTACTCAATGCCTCCTTAAAAGCAAGTATGGTACACCTGGTCTCCAGAACACACTACTAACTACAGCACACCAGGGTTGTGTTGTAGGTGGAGAAGAATTTGTTCAAGTTCTGAATTCTGGTGGAAACCATTGGCTAGCCATCTCTAATATCGGTTTTCCTTATTCAACAGTCAAAATTTATGACAGCATGTGTTGCACTATACCGGATTCAACACAAAAGCAGATATGTGCACTACTTATGTCCCATGCATGAACCAAAAGTAAGACTACGTTTTATCAATGCTGATAAGCAGAAAAATGGAAATGACTGCAGTCTTTATGCATTGGCATTTTGCGCAGCTCTCTGTGCTGGAGATGAACCACAACATATTACATTTTCTAAGACCGACATGCGAAAACATTTGTTGCAGTGCAGTGCTTTACACAAAATGAAATGGAACCTTTTCCTGGCGAGAAGGTGACAAGAAAGAAGAGAGTAAAGGAGACAGTGATGCTTGAAATAATCTGCACATGTCAGAGCATAGAGGATGGTAACATGGTGGAATGTGAAGTTTGCAAGGAATGGTTCCATCAAGGGTCCCTCAAAGTGTTTGAAAAAATAAACCTTCAGCACCATGGATGTGTCATTCATGCGAGAAAGAATTCACGAAACAAACATAGTCCAAAAGTGATTGTCATTGGCTTTCTGATCAGCTCTTTTGTGTATGTGTGGCTTGTATTCATTGAATGCTGCTGTATTATTTGTAATATTTACCTTGCATATGCGTATTGCTATCTACGAGGCAAATATGGGGCATTTACAAGTTATGTTAATTGTACCTGTATAGACTTGTGAGCAAATTTGCATTATATCTCATTTGTATCATATATAAACAAACAAATGTTCTGAATCCGGTCGACCCGCTTTAAAGCGGGTCAGTTTTGCATATGGGTTGTAAATCCGGTTGACCGGCTTGAAAGCGGGTCAACACCGGCTTTAAAGCGGGCGACCGGCTTTAAAGTGGGTCGGGTTTTAAATCGGGCCGTAACATATATAGTATAAATGGCATATTTTTTCAAGTTTCCAAATTATTTAATATTCAAAGAGACACCTATGTCTTCTATAACTTCCTTCTTCACGGCGGTTTGCTCTCATTGAACGCGTGGAAAGTAGGCCCTCCGCCCCGAAAAATTTACGTGCCCCATAGCAACGAACCTGACAACCGATGTCCTTTAGAACCAGCTAAACGCATTAACACTTAAAAGCCGTACTAGAAGCGATAAACACCTCTGACCTTCATAAATCACGTGGCCTGACGTTGTTGACTGTCAGCTCTAGCGCTTCGAAAGCAATTGACTTACAAACGGTGATCGCCGACCTCGTGTGTTCAAACAAAGATAATGACGCTCAGGAACCGAGACAGAACAGTCCCAAACTATCACGGGTTCTTCTTTACTTTACCACCCCCACTTGTACTTCAATACCCCCCCTACACTTGCGGGATGGAATGCAATCACAATTCATCAACACCTAATCAACCGATAATCTACACTGGATACTGTTCTGCTATATGCTTTATGATGTTGAAAAATGTGTTTGGTCCCCCAAAGCGTCTCCGCCACATGTATTCAGGCAAATACGTTTCAAACAGCTTGGAGTGCATCGTCCTTTCTTCCCACATCATTCGTTTGCACGAGCTCCACATTCTCTCAATTCCTTGGGTGTGCACCCCTGTCACTGGGTCCACGAAATGTAGAGAATGGTTGACAGTCTGATGTCTCAAACCCAGGGTAGCTTGCAACTGATTGTAAGCGCCCCATTCATCGCTATACACGATGCTACCAGGGCGGCTATTAGAGGTAGAAGTGTTCCAGCGTCCCTTTGTTGTACCTTTACCAGGAAACACTCGCCAGAAACACGTTCAATTCCACCAAAAACCCAGTGTCCATCTGTTTGTCTTCCTCTGTTATATTTCCTTTTACCGAACTTACTTTCGTCTATTTTAACCTCTATGCCAGGTCCTCCTATGACCGCAGGATGACTAATAAAATGTTGTGCACAAACATCCCGAATGAAGTTATACCAGTCTACTGAAGTTCTAGATGATATCTGCATGAATTGAAGGCATAGTCAGCTTCTTATTGGATGACCATAGATGAATGATCCGAAGAATAGTCGAAATTGGTGACTGCCTGTTTTCGGTTGCATGCACTAAAGATCAGTTTGCATGCGTAAAAAAATGAAACAGTACCTTCAAAGAAAGTCCCTGAACGCAAAGATACTTCCTTCCGACAACTCTTTCTAGGGCAGCGCCACGTAAATCCTTCTGGGCCTGATCCCCTTCCAATCCTTCCAACTAAATTCATACTTCTAGCTGAACGGCCATCCGATACAGCGACGCACAGATCTCTATATGATAACGGACCAACGATCCAAGACGCTATCATAACCTGAGCCATTTGAATTCGCTCCAAAAATGTAATACTGAGCACGCTCTTCAGATTTGCTTTATATAGACTAGTACTGAGAGATATAACGGGCGCATGACTACTTGTTGATTAGGTGTTGATGAATTGTGATTGCTGCAAGTGTAGGGGGGGGGGGGGGGGGGGGGGGGGTAAAGTAAAGAAGAACCCTATCACGGTACAGTGAATAGAATGCTCTATCTGTGTTTGGTACAAGCTAACGGTGACGCATTTTCTGAAGTAGTTTTCAAGCCTTTAGAAAATCCGGCATTATGGCGTCTTTTGGGGGTTTGAATTGTTGCAAGTATTTAACACAATATCATCTCACGTTTCTCCTGGTATTAAATACTTGAAAGTGAGCTGCATTACACAGCTATATATTCTTTACTCTCTTAGCTGGAGGGGATGGCAGCTATCAGTTGTGGTTCAATGCTTAATAGATGTTCTTTAACAGATTGGAGCAAATACCAAGCCAAGTCTATTTAACTTGGCATGAATCAATTCAGCACCCTGTTCTCCCAAAAGGCCGAAGCCAGATGGTAGGTATTTGCCTAAGTAACTTCATGATCCTCCAGGAGATGCATTTTAATGGGGACTGTTGCTTCAGGAATGGTAAGGCCACGAACTCTTGAATAGCCTTGGAATCCACCTTCACTGGCTGGTATAAACCCTTCATGCCAGGTAAGCCTGCCAGCACTGCAACCTGAAGTAAGAGTATTTGTATTCACTCATACCTTTCATTTTCATTTACGAAGTGGACAACCTTATCTACCAGATGAGGAACGTAAACTAAAGGAGCTCCTTTGATAATTTCATCTCCACCTGAAGGAAGTGGAAATGTAAAGGAGGCAACTTTCCATTTCCTTTTATCCCCCACAATGTGGCTGGAGATGCGACACATCTTTTCCTCACCTGCCAGATGAATCCCTGATGATTTCAGACACCTGAAAATCAGTGAGTTATCTTTGCTGCATTGCATTATGATATCATATCATCTTAGAAGTCTCAATTTATTCCAAGGTATAGCAAGACCAGCCTTTATTGCCAATACCGGAGCTGGAACAATTTCAATGGATGATGAGCTGGAACAATTTCAATGGATGATGAGATTCTTGCAGTAGCTAGCCAACAAACATTGTCGCTCTTCATCACTGAGGGTGAGAACTTCTGTTTGGATGAGGGCAGATGCTTCTCCACTGACAATACTTCGTATTCTCTGCATTTCAGAGCATCTGGTCCTTGAGCAGGTGGCTGTGGTGTGTTGCTTGGCTTTGGTGACTTGCATGAATGTCATTTGCTAAGGTGAGGGTAGAATATTATGCAACCTCAGTACCAGTCAAACACTTTCTTAACTGCTCCTCCTGTAGCAAGCTTTAGAACACCTTTGTCGGAACTGGTAGGATGGCCCTCTATAGCAGCTCAGCAGCTTGCTTCTCAGGTGTAAGTGATGGTACACTAATGCCCTTCATAATCACCACTTCTAATGTCCTTGTGCAACCAGCACAATATCTGATAGCAGCAGAGGAGTATCGCATTTGATGCTGGTCTGACTTGTGATGGATCATTGTCTGGGCAACGGGGACAGCTCACAGCGCCAGATGCTGCTATGCACTCTGTGAGGCACTTGCATATCAGTGCACTTCACATCAATTCTAGTGGCTGTGAAAGAACGTTGGAACACAGTGCACACTTCAGCTTCTTTAAGATCGACAGGTTGTTCGCGCTGGCCAAAGGTGGACTAGGCTCATGCAATAAAGCTGGTGGAGAGGCAATCATCTGAAGATGAGCTATTAGTAGTGTACTAGGTGCTTGGCGAACGCTTCTTTCTACTTTTGGCCTTTTCATGTGTCCACGCACATGCACTGAATTGCTCGCACCATGATGTCATATTATTGTATTGTTCAAATAAAGTACATTGTACCTTGCGTTGATGAAATGTATGTTTGTGCCACTGAAATACACCGACTGTACACTGTGATGCACCCCCTTCAGTTCATTATGGCGCTGATCGTTCTAACAATCAAAGTGCTTACAGAGCAAGCAGAAATTGCTGAAGTACGTGAGAGATGGTATGCGAAGGGCGCAATGCTTACCATACATATTGTTACGTGTCCACCATTTTTCTAATAAATTTTCTACACCTACACCTCTATAACGTATGAATATGTTAACTCCCCACCCCCACCCACCCACCCACCCAGTGGGAGGGCCTTCGACCTTCTGCGTCGCAAAAATGGCGAATGAACTCGTGGCCACGGTGCTGGTCATTTGGTTCAGTGTCTCATCTCCTGCGCTCGGTCTGGCCGCTACCACGTGCACTATGAGCGCCAACGAGTGCCAATGCGCGGGAACCGACACGGCGGGAAAGGCATTCTCTTTGGACATCAGCAATCATTTTGCATACCCGTGAGTACTACGAAACCAATGCACGCTAGATGAACCAATTAAATTGAGAGTCTCGTCTGTTTGTGCTTGCTTCACAGCAACAAACACTACCTTTTCCAGTGTGGGCGTATAAACAAATAAACGACAAAACATGTGGGCGTATAAACAAATAAACGACATGTGGGCGTATAACAGTAAACGTGCGTCCAAACCTCGATTTAAATATAGAATTCTGTATGCACGTAGTGTTATACCCCCCAAAGATTTGTAGGCCTTAAGACTATACTGGCCTCTCGTATCAATGAGGTACGTAAAGATAATATCATAGATTATATTTAGGGGATTGGGAACTGATCACGTGAGCCATACATGTACGCGGCTCGCACCTAAGAACTTGTGAAAAGGGGGTGGATTTCTGCAGAGGGATCTTACAATGCCTCTAGGAAAGGCCTGATAGCGAGTCCATAGCTTATGTCGCTAAGAAGCGGTTCCCTGGACAAAAGTAATCCGGCATTTTTTACAACTTTGATCAAACAATGTTACTATGTAGCAGCTCCGGAAAAGAAAAACGAGATAATAAAATCATAATCATCGAACTATATTTAGATAGTGGACGTCCACTGTATCGACTTACCTTAACTTTACGTGAAATTGTGTATTGGTCTACATATGAAATGTACAGGTGATAGACCGCCTGTTTTGCCCATGGCGTTTCTCTTAGTTTAGCAATGTAACTATATCATTAAATCACTGACTCATCAAAATGTTTTTGACGAGTTGTTTGTTGGACTCACAAAGAATATTTGTACATCTGTATAAGTGCAATTTGGCATGACTGAACTTGAATTGGAAACAAGATTTGTGGTCAGGAAAGATAACTGGGGTTGTTAATTAACTGTCTTTAGTGAGCATTATTTAGAGGTTACATGTAATGTGTTGTGTCTGCTGTTGCCATGTTGTTTCATTCACAGTCTAGTTATTAATGGAACTGCAGGAAGCAAATATCACTACATTTATTCTCCGTGTGCAACATTTGCATGTGGTACTGCCGCACCAAACCAGTCCAATGTGAGTGGAGTGTGTGTGTGTGAGAGTGTGTGCGTGCGTGTGTGTGTGAGTGGTGTGTGTGTGAGTGGAGTATGTGTGTGTGTGTGCATGTGTATGTGCGTATGTGTGTGTGTGTGTGTGTGCATGCGTGCGTGCGTGTGTGTGTGTGAGTGGAGTGTGTATGTGTGTGTGCGTGTGTGTGTGTGCGTGTGTGTGTGTGTAAACACAGTATGGTACATGTATGTAGGAAGCTGTATGCCGTATGTACAAGGTCATACTTCACTTACATTATAACACCTTGGCTTGAGTTTCAAATGGTGTTCTTAGTATTTGCAGGCTTCATGGCGTGCACATACCAAGTATCGTTTGTGGGTCGAAAACCATTATGACATGTACTGTTCTTTCGTTGCTTAATATGCGCTCTTTTCTGTTTAAATGTATGAATGTACCTTCACCTCATAGTGAAGTAGTCACTGAATCTTGCCCGATTCTAAATAAAATGCTTCTGAATTGAAGAATACTTTCAAACAATTTTGCAGTAATGCTGCAAAATGATTAGCCACAATTAGTGGAGACTTTTGACGGTACCAGCATTCAGATTTTATGTTTTGTATAGTATATGGGTGGTTGATCCGATCCATGACGCTTCTACACACTGTAATCATATCATGGCTGGAAAATGGCAATTATTGCTGTAATCATGATTCAGTTTACTTAAGCAGTTATCCATTATGAAGTTAGATTGTAGACCTGTTAAGATTGCAGTATCAGTAATTTCAGTGGCTTACTACAGTGTATTATCAAAGTGCAGTACTTTGAAAATGTCCCGACCACCATGGTATTCGATGAACAAATATGTGCAATGTAGATCATCGACATGTGATGTCATCGTCATAACCCTCACACATGGCCCCTCTATCTACTCCAGGTATGTTGGCAGTACACACCATACCCAACTCCTCAGAACCAACTCAATTGTGGAAATGGACCGGTGTGGTCCATTCTCAGCCTGAGCCCTTTGAGGCTCAACATTACTTACCAGTCCTTTGCTGGAGGATACACTAGGTAAATACGAGAAGTGTAGATGCCTATATGAATGCTTGATGTGCATGGTGTTACTCTATCTTGGCACGGATACAGGACAACTAGTGCATTGTTTGTGGAAAACTCGACTGCCACTCGCAACAGTGTGTCTGCTGTGTCTGCGATCGGAAATTATTTTGTAAGTGTGCACACATCCAGTTGTGTGAAAGTGACCAATTGAAAGTGAAACAAACACTTAGCTGTGCACTGTATTTTATGTGTGCATATTTCCATATAATGCCTATCATGTATCCTTCGCCTTACACAAAGGATAAATCCCTAATGGCTATACTTGCTTGCTAAATTGGCCTCCTGCTACATTGTATCAGGTGCCATGTGAGATTTTTCACCTCTGGGCTGTAAATCTGTGCAACATTGTGTCTATGCTGAGTTTTATTTTTAATGTGTGCATCTCTTTGCTTCCCCTTACCAGTCATTCACTGTGACACTGGGTGCTTTGTTCTGTGCCCCAGACCCTTCCAACAGTGGATGTGTGTGTCGAGGCGCCAACTTTACCTTGGATATATCAAAGCTCTTGCCATACCCGTGAGTTACATTTGTAATGATCTCTTCTTTGAAGAATTTGCTCATCAAGGAAGCACTGTTATGTGTGTGCTGCTGTACCTTATGCTGATGCCATGACAACGGGCTTAGAATATGCAGCTGGGTATGGCAATGGTGTCATATTCTCTGCCTCCTCCTCTTCCCTATCATCCAGTTACGTTCTCCAGGGTGATGATGGAGGCTACGAGTACTTCTACAGTCCATGTGCTCCAATCACCTGTGCAGCGACACAGTCAGCTGTACGTGTCCCACTGGGGCTATGGGAGGGGCTATGGGAGGGGCTATGGGAGGGGTTGTGGGAGTGCATGCATGAAGGGAGGGAAGAGGGGGGGAGGGGA
>JABACO010000002.1:1270094-1356326 GCA_013339895.1 Ephydatia muelleri | reverse complement strand
CCCTCCCTCCCTCCCTCCCTCCCTCCCTCCCTCCCTCCTCCTTATGTGCATGGACTAGTGGTGGTATTTTGCATCAACCAGTTGCTACTATCTATGGGTGCACTGGGGTTTGTCTTTGTGTTTACTGTGGAGCATGATGAGTTAATTAACACTGTAAAAAGTGTGTGTTGTTTTGCTTGATGAATTTTGTAATTATTTCTTGTTGCTGCATATGAAACGATGGCGATTAAGTATAAATCAGATTGTTTCTATGAAAAGAGACTATAAATGCATGCTTTTTCAAGTTTTCAAGTTTTGTATTTGGAATGTCCTCTGTATAGTATTTCATATATGAAATAATGTATGCAATAAAATGAAATGGGACTATCTTTCAATTATCCATACATTTCAACGCATGCATTATGATTTAGTTGTACTGGAAAGTCTATAATAATTGGGTAAGGTCTCTTTTCATGGCAACAATCCCGTGTATAACAGGTTAAGTTATTCTGCAAGCCAGGTACAGTGTTTTATATCGGGTCTTGTATGATGTCACAGGTTTTCCATCCCTGGAGTGGGCAATAAATATAAGTACTCTTTCAGTCCATGTTCACCTGCCCCGTGTGGAGGGTCATATGCCACGGTAAGCAGCTCTTAGGATGGGTTCACTACACACACGTAGCACACACATGTAGCTTACACACACGTGCATGTACCACACATGAACATTTACATGCTATAATACATACACACATACATGTGCATATCAAATACACACCCATACACAAGTACGCACATATGCATGTATGCACGAACACTTACATGGTATGCATGCATACAAGCATACACGTGCACACCCACACCCACATAACACACTCATCATGGTACACAATCTATCTCTTCATCACATGGTAGGTGTGTCAGAAGGATCTGACCTCAGGAACAGAAAACATTTGTGGTGTGAATGCAGCATGGACCATTTATACTCTTCATCCATTGAACTTCACCATCAGCTACACAGTCCCTGGGTCCTCTAGGTGAGCAATAATTAGGGATTGGAGGAGTATGGGTGAGGGTAAAGATGGGGTAGCAAGGACACCCAGGTGAGGATCAGGTGAGTGTTAAGGTGAGGTAGCAAGATCACCTAGGTGAGGGTTATAATGAGGTGATAAGGGGAGGCTAGACTACAACAGCAAATGAAAATTTCTCCTTTTTCTCTTACCATTTAATCCCATTAGTTTGTACTAACTGCTAGGCACAATAGGACTTAATTGGTGTGTGTGTGTGGGGGGGGAGGGGGACAAGACTACCTCCTTCCCTGTGACAGTATTGGCCACCCTTATGAACTGTGTCATTGAACTGAGATACGCAACACTCGGACACAGTCACATACAACCTTTCTTCTTGACTTACTTATAACATCAATGTGATTGCCAAGCACCTCAGTCCTTTCTTTGGGCTTTTACCTGTCTGATAGCCTGCAGCCTCCAGACATATGATTATTTTACCATGTCTCGCATATGTGCAACACAATACTTACTTACACACAAGCAAAGTACAAAGTACAAAGTACAATGACACAGGATCACCAGATAACATGCAGGCCAGCCACAGTTCTGAATGTCACATACTCTGGAGTCTAGACTGATGCTTTCCTGGATGGTGGGCCTTAAATATGTCCTAAACTGGTTATACCTGACTCTGCTGTTCCACTGCGCATGCTCTAAATGATGTATTCCCCTTTCCATTGTCAACCAGTTAATACAATTATAAAAGCAATAAAATTATTTTTAATTAATAACCAGTGAGACTCATTTTGCCTTGTGGTGGTGGTTAGGTGTACAATTATGTGAGCCGTGTGCTTTATGCCCAGACAAAACCCTAAATCCTCACCATGCATGAAAGCACTCGAACTACCAACTATGAGCACCTCAACCAAAAGAAGGCTTTTTTCAACCCAAAGCTAAAAGCAGGAAGCGGCTTTGGTCAAAGACGACACACATGTCCAGCAGACATCCTGGTTGAAGGGTGGGGTTGCAAAGTAGCTGGTTTCGATCTTTCAGTGTCCTCTCCGTTTAACCAGACATTATTTCCTATAAGCGGGTCACACAGCCAGATCAGAAGCAGCTGCCACCAATGAAAATAAAATTCTATCCAATGGCCTTACTTGTGATAAGTTGGGTTGGATTAGTGTATGGAATCCGCTCCCCCCGGGATGGGAAACCCCAAACTGGCATGGACAAAAGAACCGTGATGCTTTTTCCTTTACAGCTCAAACACTGAGAGGTCAATCTCCTAATCACCTCTCCAACTGTAACATAGGGTGAGCATCATGGCCTCTACTCTTCATCTTGTTCAAAGCTGTAAGATAAGACACTGCACAATTCACTGCAATTTCCAGACTGGCTGCTGATTACTTACTAGAGCTTTTAACACCGTACTCAATAATTGAGGTAGAGAAGCTTCTAGGGTACTGCCACCCTAATACCTGTAGGGCTACATGCAGTATCTCTTGGAAAGGGCCGCAGAATAAATGATATGATGTCCAAGTGTGAGGGTAGGTTGTCAGGTTATGATGTCCAAGTGTGAGGGTAGGTTGTCAGGTTATGATTGATGTCCAAGTGTGAGGGTAGGTTGTCAGGTTATGATGATGTCCAAGTGTGAGGGTAGGTTGTCAGGTTATGATGATGTCCAAGTGTGAGGGTAGATTGTCAGGTTATGATGTCCAAGAGGGTAGGTTGTCAGGTTATGATGTCCAAGTGTGAGGGTAGGTTGTCAGGTTATGATGATGTCCAAGTGTGAGGGTAGGTTGTCAGGTTATGATGATGTCCAAGTGTGAGGGTAGGTTGTCAGGTTATGATGATGACATATCAAAGTGTTGTAGGAGGGGCTGTAGGATGCTTAGACTGCAGGCAGTCCAGTCGGCTGCATAGGGTGTTCTCAGAAGAGCTTTCCCATTCATTCATTCAGTCATTCATTCATTCATTCAACATGCATGCAGTGCTTTCTCAAAAAGCCCTTATATCAATATGCAAATGACAATAATTATTACTATAACAATTCTTTTATTTCATCATTGTTTATGTTTCTTGTTTTCTTTGTAAGTGCATTACAACATCCACAAAATTTATATTTAAATTTCACTATAATCAAATACATGTAAACACTATAGAGATTCCCGAATGCAAAGGATGCTAGATCGCCTATGGCATCTCGCACCTCATTGTACCGTTGGATGGCCAGATCACCCATATATATCCATAACTTGGGTTCAGGGCAGTATCCATAACTTGGGTTCAGGGCAGTATCCATAACTTGGGTTCAGGGCAGTATCCATAACTTGGGCTCAGGGCAGTATCCATAACTTGGGCTCAGGGCAGTATCCATAACTTGGGTTCAGGGCAGTATCCATAACTTGGGTTCAGGGCAGTATCCATAACTTGGGTTCAGGGCAGTATCCATAACTTGGGTTCAGGGCAGTATCCATAACTTGGGCTCAGGGCAGTATCCATAACTTGGGCTCAGGGCAGTATCCATAACTTGGGTTCAGGGCAGTATCCATAACTTGGGTTCAGGGCAGTATCCATAACTTGGGTTCAGGGCAGTATCCATAACTTGGGTTCAGGGCAGTATCCATAACTTGGGTTCAGGGCAGTATCCATAACTTGGGCTCAGGGCAGTATCCATAACTTGGGTTCAGGGCAGTATCCAGTAGAAAATCAGTACAGCATATCCACAGTGGGTGTTAAAGAGGAGACGAGCACATCAGAGGTCCACAGAATTCGATCGTTCCATAAAGTACAAAGTACAATGACACAGGATCACCAGATAACATGCAGGCCAGCCACAGTTCTGAATGTCACATACTCTGGAGTCTAGACTGATGCTTTCCTAGATGGTGGGCCTTAAATATGTCCTAAACTGGTTATACCAAACTCTGCTGTTCCACTGTGCATGCTCTAAATGATGTATTCCCCTTTCCATTGTCAACCAGTTAATACAATTATAAAAGCAATCAAATTAATTTTTATTAATAACCAGTCCTGTACGTCCGCAATACGTACAATGAATATGCCTTGTCTTGTTTGTCAGAAAGTAGGTCGGCTAACCGTTTGTAAAAAGTGGTGGCTTCTCTCCCCATTGCACCCGAGGTGGAAAAAAACAAGGGGTGTGAAGACGCCATGTTCAACATCACGAATGCGTTGCCCGTATTCCCTTTTCTTGGCTTGCTCATGGGTACGAAAGAGAGCAGAAAGAGGTTTGGAAACGTAGCTAGATGCATTAAGGTGAAAAACCCTTACATCAAAATATGCATCTTGGCCTTTTGACCAAAATCCTCTTGCTCTAATGTCTGCCCTGGCCTCGGCATCTGTGTTGGCTGTACGGTAAGAAAACGTTTCTCCATTGAGAGGTTGTAATGTTGACTCTCTATGCAACTGTCCAATCATAATTATTTGTACCAAAATTCAAGGCTCACTTGCATGGAAGATCTGTTTCAAATTGTGTTTGTAATATCCATTTTCCTCAGAAAGCTTAGTGTAAACGAATGAACTTAGGCATTTTATTCTTTTCATGTCAGAATCAAACTAAAAAAGAACACATAAAGTCAGTTAATATTGCACAAACACACATTCTTACAGTTACACTCCCCTTTTCAAGAATATGAAAGAAGTAATTGATAATCTGTTGTAAAATTGTTTTTTTCAAAATAAGGAAACTCTTATCATTTATTGGAGTCACTCACACGATCACCAATCCATGCGCCTTTCAATAGATCGATGAATTCAGAAGTAGTCACCCAAAAGGAATCTCCTGATTTCATCAGCATGTCTGTACAGACAGCAATTTGATTGGTGCAAAAAAAATTTTTTGCCTCTGATTTATATAGAACTACTAGTAAGAAACAAACCATCTGATGAGGCTGTTAATACTTCAGATTTGTAATTGAGCCCTAGTGATACATTGATGAAAGTGAGGGTTTTTTAATTGGCTTACCACTGTCGGCTGCATTGCCAGTCACTGAGGTAGATGCACTACTGCATATCACCTCCTGTGCTGCACTTCTGAAATGTATCTTGTCTGATACTCTGGACTGGGATGGAGCTAAGCTGTAATTATTACTGTAACAATTCTTTTATTCATCATTTCATTGTTTATGTTTCTTGTTTTCTTTGTAAGTGCATTACAACATCTACAAAATTATAAAAAGATGCATTTAAATTTTCACTATAATCAAACGCATGTAAACATTCATGAATGCAAAGGATGCTAGATCGCCTATGGCATCTCGCACCTCATTATACCGTTGGATGGCCAGATCACCCTTTCTGAAGTCAAGCATGCTGGAAAGTAAACTCTGCACCACAATCATCACAGTAAGCAGGCAACTTTGAAGCTGGTCTGTAATATCTAATAGTCAAAGCCAAAGCATCACGAAATTCTAATGGAGAGAGGTCAAAGTGGTAGTGGGAGACTGGAAGCGAGCAGTCAGTTTTGCCACTTACTGACTCATTTCTTAACATCAAGAGATGTCAGTGTCAAAGTTTTTTTATCTTCTTGAAGTTTTTTTTTACCTTATGACCCACCACTTTCTTTGCCTCAGACATATGTTGGATGTGAGGTAAGAAAGGCCACACCAGCCATTTCAACAAGATCGTTAACACCCATTCCCCCCATTCAAGCTGGCAACATGAACATGCGTAAGTTCTAATTGTGACATGTCACCACCAAAAACTGCAAAACGAAAGATTTCATTTATCTTGCAAAAAGCTTCATAGCTAGGAATAATTTGCTGTACTAATAACCATTCAAATTGCAGCAACTTGAGGTTGTAGTTCTGAGGCTCTTTCAACACATACCAATCATGCTTGAATCTTAACTGTTTAGTGAGCTCTTCACTATCAATAAATCCACCAAGGGAATGATAGCCATTGACTACCTTTATACCAAAATCACGAAAAGAGGCATTTCCACGTTTTTCATCATTTATTTTCTACAAACAATTACTGTCTTTTGTGGTTCAAGGCAGTATCCTTAACTTGGGTTCAGTGCAGTGTCCATAACTTGGGCTTCCATAACTTGGGCTCAGGGCGGTATTCATACTTGGGCTCAGGGCAGTATCCATAACTTGGGTTCAGGGCAGTATCCATAACTTGGGTTTAGGGGAGTATCCATAACTTGGGCTCAGGGCAGTATCCATAACTTGGGCTCAGGACAGTATCCATAACTTCCTCCCTCCCTCCACCCCTCCCTCCTCCCTCCCTCCCTCCCTCCCTCCCTCCCCTCCCTCCTCCCTCCCTCCCTCCCTCCCTCCCTCCCTCCCTCCCTCCCTCCCTCCCTCCCTCCCTCCCTCCCTCCCTCCCTCCCTCCCTCCCTCCCTCCCTCCCTCCCTCCCTCCCTCCCTCCCTCCCTCCCTCCCTCCCTCCCTCCCTCCCTCCCTCCCTCCCTCCCTCCCTCCCTCCCTCTATGTGCATGGACTATTGGTACCGTATTTTGCATCAACCAGTTGCTACTATCTATGGGTGCTTCATTAAGATGACACTCTAATGCTTTGAGTTTGTCTTTGTATTTACTGTGGGAGCATCATGAGTTAATTAACACTGTAAAAAAGTGTGTTGTTTTGCGTGATGAATTTTGTAATTAATTCTTGTTGCTGCATATAAAACGATGGCAATTAAGTATAAATAAACAATATCGGATTGTTTCTGCGAAAAGAGATGTTTTTCAAGTTTTCATTTGGAAATATAATGTCCTATTTCATACGCAATGAAATGAAATGGGACTATCTTTCTATTATCCATACATTTCAACGCATGCATTATCATCTTGTTGTACTGGAGATTGTATTATATTTGGGTAAGGTCTCTTTTCATGGCAACAATCCCGTGTATAAGAGGTTAAGTTATTCTGCAAGCCAGTTACAGTGTTTTATATTGGGTCTTGTATGATGTCACAGGTTTGCCATCCCTGGAGTGGGCAATAAATATAAGTACTCTTTCAGTCCATGTTCACCTGCCCCGTGTGGAGGGTCATATGCCAGTATCCATAACTTGGGTTCAGGGCGGTATCCATAACTTGGGTTCAGGCAGTATCCATAACTTGGGTTCAGCCATAACTTGGGTTCAGGGCAGTATCCATAACTTGGGTTCAGGGCAGTATCCATAACTTGGGTTCAGGGCAGTATCCATAACTTGGGTTCAGGCAGTATCCATAACTTGGGCTCAGGGCAGTATCCATAACTTGGGCTCAGGGCAGTATCCATAACTTGGGCTCAGGGCAGTATCCATAACTTGGGTTCAGGGCAGTATCCAGTAGAAAATCAGTACAGCATATCCACAGTGGGTGTTAAAGAGGAGACGAGCACATCACAGGTCCACAGAATTCGATCGTTCCATAAAGCTTTTGCTCTATTCAACAAGTTAAAAGCATTTTTGCATCCACAAGAAGCAGCCCCAAGCCATTCCATGATGTTTGTCATCGAGTTCTCTCATTGCATGGACTGATCCCTTGATGCCTGCACTTAAACCAGAAAATAGCTGCCTCACTTTGCGTAAGTCTACAACATCACACCGTGTAGGGATAGAAAGAATTCTTCTTGTTTCATCATCAATGGCACCCCTGGGCACCTGTCAAGAGCTATCAAATGCCTTGATTTGAACAGTGGTTTTTTAGATCACTTTCCATTTTAAGGAATAAGGAGTAGGGCTTTAGCTGACAATCGAGAGTCCTTTTTCCCTTGTTTGAAACATCCATATATAGCTGTGACCTTCTAACTATTATAACCTTGCTGGTAGCAGTTATGTTCAAATATCACTGCATTAACAAGTGATGTTAAACTTTATGTTGGAAATCCCTTTTTCTCTGTACGCAAAGGCAAACATTGGTGAAATTTGACAGAAGAGAAGGGCTACAGAACTTCAGCACAGCTGTTGCAGAACATCTAATGAACTCATACGTGAGTGCATTACTTGTAATGTATTTGTGTATTGTCTCTGATGTTTGTATGTTGTGCACAATATGTTGAATTGTGTCTTTGTAGCACCATATTGTGTGTATTCTGTTGATAGTGCACATGGATATGCTATTAGTAGGCCCAATGTGTATTGTAGAGCTCCTGTGGTATGCTCCAATGGTGTGCATGCTACAACGATATGTGTGCTCCAATGGTGTGCTATTTCTTTTGCAGAACTTCAATATCACGATGGCAGTTGGTCAAGGCTCTAGTTACTGGAATAAGGCCATGAAAAAGCCATGTATGTACATTTTATCCTGCACAGGGTGTGTGATATATGCCCAGGGTGATCTGGCTTTTGGACAGATTTCTTGGTCTCATATTTAGATAATAGGGGTGTATAGAATTTAGACTATAGGAATATCAGAAACATTCTTAAATAGGGGTAGAAGAGTAGAAAAGTTTTGTGTGTCTTTATGTTCTCTTTTTGCATTTAGTTAATTTATGATTTCAAACTCCCCTATTGTCATATCAACTAAGTTGGATTGCCCATGGCCAGAGGATACACCCTGATATAGGTCTATTACTCTGGTGATGCACAAACTCTTTGTACATCCCTGTCACTAAGCTAAGTCATTGCACTAAATGCACTCATCAGGGTGTTGTACACATGTGTTGTGTTGTTTACAGTTTCTCTTTTTTTTGTCCTTATGCAGCCACCTTGTTCTTCTTCAAAAATGGATTACCTCATGAGACAAACAAGCATAAACCATTGTAGAATCTTAATCTGATGTTTGACTTATGTGCTCACTGCAGATTAGTAAGACTCATGTTGCTTTCATTCAATTCAATTGCTTTCATTCAATTTTCATGCACAATGTAGCCACATTAATGACATGCTTGCCTACAGCTAATCGTCGTTGCTTTGAAATCACTGTGTGGACACATTCACGTCCTTCTATGAAATCCATTAGCCGCATTCTGTGTAGCTTGCTGGATACCCCAAGATCCTTCTCTAAGATCTTCTCATTGCACTGAGCCAGAATCTTTCCACTAACCCTTTAATTATTGAATTTTGTCTTGTACTGAGACAGTCCTAATCCCTCCAACAGCTTAAGGACCTATAAATGGATTGTAAGCGTTAAGGATCATACCCTGCGTGATATTAAGGGCTGTAAGTAGGCTGACATTCTCCTGGCGGGCTATCGGCGAGCGTTCGCCTTGAATACTTTGATACTTCAGTTCTTCAACTTCCTTTTGTAGATTCGCGATGCTCCTGTGTGCCACAGCAATCTCCTTCTGTTGTTCCTTCAGGAACTCCTTGCACAGGCTTAGGCCGTGTTGCAGCTCCTGGCACTTCGCTCTCAAGGACCGCACCGCGCATTGCGTCTCATAAGGGACTGCTTCGTCGAGTGTTCCAGTCTCAGGAAAGCTGAAAACTTCACGAGCATCAAACATCAACAATTATACATTGAAATACATAAACACAGAATCTATTGCATGACCATGTCATGTTCCCACTGAAAACTGCACAGCGGCTTGCAAGGATTATGCATATAAAGTTGCAAAGTGCTCATGCATGAATAGAGTCCCATTGTGCATGCATGAATAAATATGATTGGTTCATCCATTGAACTTCACCATCAGCTACACAATCCTAGGGTCCTCTAGGTGAGCAATAATTAGGGATTGGAGGGGTATGAGTGAGGAAGCAATGTCACCTAGGTGAGATCAGGTGAGGGTTATGATGTGGTGACAAAGGACTGGACCTCAGCAGCCATCGTCGAGAGTATCTCTGTACTATTAGTTCCTCTTTCCAATGGTACCACCATTCAATCCCTTTAATTTGTACTAGATTAACTGAACTCCTAGAAACAACAGGATTTCATTGGGAAGGAGGGTCAGGGGACAGTCAATCCCGCCTCCCCTCCTGTATTGCTTGGGAAGGAGGATCAGGGAACAGTCATTCCCGCCTCCCCCAAGACCAACCCCCAGAGACAGCTGACAGAGTCACATACAGTGCAACCTTCCTCCTTGCAATGTGATTGCCAAACACCTACCTTCTTTGGGCTTTTTTCCTGGCACGATATTGGCCTTCCTCCAGGCATGCTATTGGCCTCCCTCCAGGCATGCTATTGGCCTCCCTCCAGGCATGCTATTATTATTATGTATATAAATATCCAAAATTACCCATTATATAGGTGACATTCGAACAAGATGAGAGTCCATTTTGACTTGTTATAAACAAATCCATATATAGCGAGTGCCAGGTTAACCGGGGCGCATGTGGCGCAAATGCGCTGGGCCCACCGAAGGCAGGGGCCCATTTAGCCGCTATAATCAATAATTTTTTTCTTAGTATTGCGCGCGCAAGCTTTAATGACGCGATGTCAAGCGCTACTTGACGATCAAATGAAGTGACGATTAGTATTACTTATATCAAAACTTGCATGCCTATGCCTGCCATGCCTGCATGGACATGCCTGTGCCTGCTGTTTCACACCTATCTGATAGCAGGTTTGTCTATCTATATAATAAAGGGTCTTTTTCTATCCATTTCCAATTCTATCTGTGTTCGTTGCAAAAAAAGTGAATAAAGTTACCGTGCCATTCCAGCCTAAGTCAATCCCATCGCGTTCGAGATTTTCGCATGCTTATAGTAATATAGATGTCTTCTATAAAAAAGCATTTGAGTGGCTCTGAAAAGCGGCGGAGAAAAGCAGAAGTCGAAGTCTCTGTTTCAAAACATCCGAAAATCAGTTCATTTTTTTCAGCATCTAGCACTCCTTTGTCGGCTGCAGATCAGTTTCCATCCGAGCCTTTTGAATCTTCATCTACTGCTGAGGATGCTGTAACAGTTGGCACTCATCATGTCGATGACGTTATTTCAGCCTCAGCACATACAGAGCCAACAACAGAGGCACCAACACCAACCACACCTGCTTGCATTGATGTTGCACCAGATGAATCTATTTCGATGGATGATCTGCTCACTGAAACAGTTCATCAGGTCGATCAGGAGAGTGCAGCATTCATCCATCAGATGGAAACCGATCCTGCTTTGTGGTCTATTAGCGAGAAAATGGTGCAGTATTGGTTGCGAGTTGGTCCAGAGTTATGTAGGCACAGAGATGGAGTATATACGAATTCTACAAGGCAAGAAAAGTCAAACAGATAAATTGCTCATTCAGTTTTATTGCACGCTCAGTAGATACATTTTTAAAATTCATAAAGTAATTTATTGAGAGCGCACTACAATAGTAATAGGATCTGCTATTGCTGTATTGAAGTCTCTTCTTGGATTTCTGGAGGCTCAAAGAAGCTTGTTTGATGACTACAAGGCTAAAGCAGTTGCTAATAGCAAGACTGCCTGCTTTAAAGAAGTGCGAGTGCGAAGGGTAAAGCGAGTCTTCGCGCGGTGATTCTAGCGAGCCTGAGGTTGTGATGTCGGCAGAAGAAACATTTAGAATTGAAACGTTCTACCTTATACTTGATCGTATTGTGGCCGATCTAAAGAACAGATTATGTGCTTATTCACAAACTGATGCTCGTTTTTTGTTCTTAAGGCACCATGAGCTTGAAAATTCTGATTGTAAAAGATTCCTTATTTCGATTAACATCTTTTTGTTCTGACGATCTTGATGCTGAAATTTTTGATGAATGGTTGCAGTGGACAGAATTTGAGAAGACTCAGTATCCCAAAGATGCATCGAGAAGGCAGGCACATGAAATGCTGTCCACATTAAAAAAACACCATGTGGAAAGTGCCTTTCAGAATATATTCATTGCACTTCGAATATACTTAACTCTTCCAGTATCAAATTGTACTGGAGAGAGGTCATTCAGCCACCTAAAGAGAATAAAAAATGCTCTCCGCTCGACAATGGGTCAAGAACGTTTATCAAGTTTAGCAATTTTAAGCATAGAATCAGAACTTGTTAGACAAATCGACTTCTCTACACTATTTGCCAACTTCGCCGAACTCAAATCACGTCGTAAACCTGTTTAAAAACTACAATTTTGCATATTATGTAGATCTCATGCAGTTGTAACTGCTTCTCTGTATGTACATGTATGTAAAAGTTGATTTAGACAGAATTATTATATATGCGGATTATATACATGTATGGCCGCAAATTGCGCGGAATGATTGTGTCAATTTGTGTGAAGGATTCGAGATGTTATATGGGACAGTTTCCGCGAAAATTGCCCCACGGTTAAAATGTTATAAAAATGCATCGCGTTTGAATCGCTATAACATCCCAACGGATAACGCTATCGACTTCCTATTTTCAACACTTCATACTACACCATTTCACTATGAAGTGTTGAAAATAGGAAGTCGATAGCATTATCCGTTGGGAAGTTATAGCGATTCAAACGCGATGCATTTTTATAACATTTTAACCGTGGGGCAATTTTCGCGGAAACTGTCCCGTATTATGATAAATCATTCTTATAGCGTATTACTGATTTCGGCTAATCTACTACTCTGCGTCAAATGTTACGCTTGCACATAGCTTTTCACAATTCAAAGCTGTTGCGGGAAGACTTTTATTGCTATAGGGGCCCATTAATTTTTCCCTGCGCCAGGCCCATTAAATGGTTAATCCGGCACTGTATATAGCTGTGATCTTCTAACCATTAGAGCCTCAGTAACTGGGACAATTTCATTACATCACTCAGTGTTGTTGAGATGCAAGGTGGTTAACCAACTAATGTTAACACGATACCAATTTCATGTTACTTTTGCTCTGCTCCAAAAGACAAACACTGGTGAAATTTGACGGGAAAGAGGGACCACAGAACTACAGCACAGCCGTTGCAGAATATTACACTAACGCATACGTGAGTGCATTAATTGGAGTGCGTAGCATGGTGTGACAGTGCACACCTGTGCACGCATGTGTGTACTATCTTCATTGTTTGTACCTGGTGTATGTTACATGTGCAGTGTGTTGTGTCTGTACTCTGTGTTGAAGGTGTGCAGTGTGTTGTGTCTGTACTCTGTGTTGATGATGTGCAGTGTGTTGTGTCTGTACACTGTGTTGATGGTGTGTAGTGTATTGTGTCTGTACACTGTGTTGAAGGTGTGCAGTGTGTTGTGTCTGTACACTGTGTTGATGGTGTGCAGTGTGTTGTGTCTGTACTCTGTGTTGATGATGTGCAGTGTGTTGTGTCTGTACACTGTGTTGATGGTGTGCAGTGTGTTGTGTCTGTACTCTGTGTTGAAGGTGTGCAGTGTGTTGTGTCTGTACACTGTGTTGATGGTGTGCAGTGTGTTGTGTCTGTACTCTGTGTTGATGATGTGCAGTGTGTTGTGTCTGTACACTGTGTTGATGGTGTGCAGTGTGTTGTGTCTGTACTCTGTGTTGATGGTGTGCAGTGTGTTGTGTCTGTACACTGTGTTGATGATGTGCAGTGTGTTGTGTCTGTACACTGTGTTGATGGTGTGCAGTGTGTTGTGTCTGTACACTGTGTTGATGATGTGCAGTGTGTTGTGTCTGTACACTGTGTTGATGATGTGCAGTGTGTTGTGTCTGTACACTGTGTTGATGATGTGCAGTGTGTTGTGCCTGTACACTGTGTTGAAGGTGTGCAGTGTGTTGTGTCTGTACACTGTGTTGAGGATGTGCAGTGTGTTGTGTCTGTACACTGTGTTGATGATGTGCAGTGTTGTTGTGTCTGTACTACTGTTTTGTAACGGTGAGGTGTGCAGTGTGTTGTGTCTGTACTCTGTGTTGATGGTGTGCAGTGTGTTGTGTCTGTACACTGTGTTGATGTGTGCAGTGTGTTGTGTCTGTACACTGTGTTGATGGTGTGCAGTGTGTTGTGTCTGTACACTGTGTTGATGATGTGCAGTGTGTTGTGTCTGTACTCTGTGTTGATGGTGTGCAGTGTGTTGTGTCTGTACACTGTGTTGATGGTGTGCAGTGTGTTGTGTCTGTACTCTGTGTATGATGGTGTGCAGTGTGTGTGTCTGTACTCTGTGTTGATGAGTGTGCAGTGTGTTGTGTCTGTACTCTGTGTTGATGATGTGCAGTGTGTTGTGTCTGTACTCTGTGTTGAGGTGTGCAGTGTGTTGTGTCTGTACTCTGTGTTGAAGGTGTTGCAGTGTGTTGTGTCTGATGGTGTGCAGTGGTTGTGTCTGTACTCTGTGTTGATGATGTGCAGTGTGTTGTGTCTGTACTCTGTGTTGATGATGTGCAGTGTGTTGTGTCTGTACTCTGTGTTGAAGGTGTGCAGTGTGTTGTGTCTGTACTCTGTGTTGAAGGTGTGCAGTGTGTTGTGTCTGTACACTGTGTTGATGATGTGCAGTGTGTTGTGTCTGTACACTGTGTTGAAGGTGTGCAGTGTGTTGTGTCTGTACACTGTGTTGAAGGTGTGCAGTGTGTTGTGTCTGTACTCTGTGTTAAAGGTGTGCAGTGTGTTGTGTCTGTACTCTGTGTTGAAGGTGTGCAGTGTGTTGTGTCTGTACTCTGTGTTGATGGTGTGCAGTGTGTTGTGTCTGTACTCTGTGTTGAAGGTGTGCAGTGTGTTGTGTCTGTACTCTGTGTTGATGGTGTGCAGTGTGTTGTGTCTGTACACTGTGTTGATGATGTGCAGTGTGTTGTGTCTGTACACTGTGTTGAAGGTGTGCAGTGTGTTGTGTCTGTACACTGTGTTGATGGTGTGCAGTGTGTTGTGTCTGTACTCGTGTTGATGATGTGCAGTGTGTTGTGTCTGTACTCTGTGTTGAAGGGTGCAGTGTGTTGTGTCCCTGTACACTGTGTTGATGATGTGCAGTGTATTGTGGTCGTACACTGGTGTTGATTGCAGTGTGTGTGTCTGTACACTGTGTTGATGGTGTGCATGTGTTGTGGTCTGTACTCTGTGTTTGATGTGGCAGTGTGTTGGTGTCTGTACTCTGTGTTGAATGATGTGCAGTTGTGTTGTGTCTGTACTCTGTGTTGAAGGTGTGTAGTGTGTTGTGTCTGTTACTCTGTGTTGATGGTGTGCAGTGTGTTGTGTCCCTTACCTCTGTGTTGATGATGTGCAGTGTGTTGTTCGTTACTCTGTGTTGATGATGTGCAATGTGTGTGGTCTGTACACTGTGTTGATGGTGGGTAGTGTGTTGTGTCGTACTCTGTGTTGATGATGTGTAGTGTGTTGTGTCTGTACTCTTGTGTTGATGGTGTGCCGTGTGTTGTGTCTGTGTTGAAGGTGTGCCGTGTGTTGTGCCTGTTGAAGGTGTGCAGTGTGTTGTGTCCGTGTTGATGATGTATGTTTCTTACTTTGTATTGTGATGCTATGTATCTGACCAATGTGTATCATGGAGGAGAGCTCCAATGTGTATCATGGAGGGGAGCTCCAATGTGTATCATGGAGGGGAGCTGCAATGTGTATTGTGGAGGGGAGCTCCAATGTGTATCATGGAGGGGAGCTCCAATGTGTATCATGGAGGAGAAGCTCCAATGGTGTGCTATTTCTTTTGCAGAACTTCAACATCACAATGGCAGTTGGTCAAGGCTCTAGTTACTGGAATAAGGCCATGAAAAAGCTATGTGTGTTTGTCTCATTGTGTATGGGTGTGTGGTACATACAACCCAGGTTGATCTGGTTTCTGGACAGATTTCTTGGTCTCAGGACATGTAGAATGGTCTCTGGACATGTTAAATGGTTTCCGGACATGTGGAAGAGTCTTGGGAAATCAAAAATTGTATAGGCCTTTAGTGGCTGCATTGTTCTGCGGCTCCTGCTGCATTGAACTTAATTATCCCCATTCACCCTAACACCCATCCTCACAATCATCCAGGAAATAAACTGAAAGTAGGGTGGGGGGGGGGGGGGGGGGGGGGGGGGAAGTGAAAAGAGTTGCATGGTGGGGTTAGGCTATCAAATCAATGTTATAAGAAACAGAGAAAGGCTACATGCCTGCTCATATATCTTGTCTTGGTAACTAGAACTTCAATATTGAGATAGGAAATAATTAATGCTATTCTGTTTGTGTTCAGTGCAGTTTTATTTATCTGCAAAGCTAGTTGCACCACCCAATGCCTCTGCTGTATCTTGAACAATCACTAAATGCAACTTCTATTTAGATAATAGAGTCTGTAGAGTTTAGTTACAATGCGTAGTATAAGATTATTAGAAAAAAATTAGCAGTATTATTCACTGTGTCTTCATATTCTCTTTTTGCATTAGATTTCAAACTTCCCAGGCAATAATATAAAAATACTAAGCAGGATGCTTAAATGCACTTCGCTTTACTGATATGTGTGTGTGTGTATAGCGGCGTGTTCGTGCATGTGTTTGTGTGTTTGTATTAGCATGTGCATGTGTGTGTAGAGGCATGTTCGTGCTTGTGTGTGTGTTTGTGTGTGTGTGTGTGTGTGTGTGTGTGCGTGTAGCGGCATGTTCGTGCATGTGTGTGTGTGTGTAGCGGCATGTTCATGCATGTGTGTGTGTGTATGCTTGTTGTGTGTGTGTTTACAGTTGTTCTTTGTTTTCCTCGTGCAGCAACCATGTTCTTCTTCAAAAATGGATGACCTCATAAGACCAACATGTAGTGTTGTATCTTGACTCATTGACATAGTGATGTTAGAATAGCTGAACTTTAATCTGATGTTTCATTTATTGGTTCGAGGGTCACATTTTGCTTTTCCTTGCAATTAAAAAGGTGTTCACTGCAGATTTGATGTCAGATTGTGTTGCTTAATTCGATTTTCATGCATAATGCAAGTACAATAATGACATGCTTGCCTATACAGCTAATCGTCATTGCTTTGAAATCACTGTGTGGACACATTCACTTCCTTCTATGAACTCCATTAGCCGCATTCTGTGTAGCTTGCTGGATATCCCAAGATCTTTCTCTAAGATCTGTACCATCTCTGTATGTAACCCTTTCATATTTTCCTGTACTGTGATAGCTGTAGGACCTATTAATGCGCATTTGAGGTTGTGGCTGATCAGGTGAATTAATACTATTATTGTTATAAAATCATAGATTATAATCTGATCACTGCCGCGAAAAGGGAACTGCCACATTCTAATTTTCTTTTTGTAGTACATGTATAAGCGATAGAAATATAATAGAAATGTTCATGCATTATACAACTATGTGACAGATATTTCGATTCTCAGTGTGTAAGAATCACTGTGTAGAAGACACTTCAGACTTACAGAATAACAAAAGAAATCTTGAAAAGAAAGCATACATTTGCTGCCTTTTGGCTGAAATGGTTCAGGACATCATTCAAAATAGCACCATATGTTCGTGCAATGATCCACACTAATAAGGCATACATGCGTATGAGTGTAAGTACTGAATTAAATGTGACTTTGTACTTCTTTGGTACTGTGGAGTTAAGTAGCCCGTGAGACCGTTGCCTTGATCATACGTATATGTACGCCTCACACATATGTATGATGTAATGGTTCATATGCCAGTACCATTATGTGCCTGTTCATGCACATGGAGGAATAAACTTGCAACAGAGAATGTTAGTCTTTTTATTTTAGTACTATGCACTAGCTCTCACAGTGTTTTGAGTTTAGTGTCTAATGAAGTCATATTTTATTTTGACACACTGGGCATCCATTAGGATTGGAGACATGAGTCAGTCCTTAAAACCTATCTTCTCACTCAAAATCATTTGATTAAACCCCAAACCAAGTCCAATGGTAAGTTTAAGCTGCAATGAGACAACCATTGCTGTATCAAGGGTAGAATAGGTATGAAGGTGATATATAGTAACCGAGGGCCCAAAGGGTCTCCTTGCTACCCTTCTTCAACTGATTGTATCTATCTGAGAAGATGCGATGGTGTGTTCTAAGCTAGTGGATGAAGGAGAGAAATCAGGGAAGTGAAATGTTTGACCACCTTCAGTATCCTATCCCTTTGAATGCTGCCATTTTAATGCATTTTGTACAACATTACACAAGGAAAAAACTCAAATAGACATAACAGGAAATATCAGGTTAGACTGACCAGTTCCAATTAATGTACATGTATGGCTGTAGATGTTGCAGGACTGGTGATGTCAATGCTGCATACACATACCAAATGGAGGAGTGCAATAGGAATGGACGATGGAGCAGGATTGCTCAGTGTCTCATCCTGAACTTCCCTAAATCATTATTGTTGTATGCTTATAGTTTTTATTTATAATTTTATTTATTCATTTTTCTAAGTGTACTATATAATTTTAATTCATGTAGTGTATGTATTATCTTGTGCTAGGTAATCTGCAGTGTACAGTACATGACATGAAGGCTGAATCAGAGCTGTTTGGTACAACTGTGCTAATTGTATTAATATAGTGTATACTCTACATGCAATGCAAGGGAAATTAAAGGACCCATTCGCTCGATATTTTCAATGCGCATTCATCTGTGTCTACCCCTAACAAATTAAAAGCCATGCAGTGATACCACATAAATTTCATCCTGTTAAGTTTTTTTCCTTTCAAAACACTCGCATGGTGCATGTTGCGGAGTGAGTAGTGAACACTATACATGCATGCTGGTACACCATACCAGGCCCCGCATCCAGGTCTGGATGCACTCCCCGTTGTTGATTAATTGTGCGTTTTTCTAATTATACGTCAAACATCCAATTAAGCGGAGAAAGAGAAATAAATCACTATGGGTATGTGACCTTTGAAAAGTAGGTGGCCCGCGTAAGCATCTGATTTTTGGCACGGATTACGCATTGACATGTGAAACATATAGCACTCGAAAACTATGTGGCCGCGAAAAAGTAGGTGACCGTCGAAAAGCAGGTGGCCCACGTAAACCAGTGATTTTTGGCACGGATTCCACACCATAGTATGACAACAGGTTTTCGGTAAGCAAGTTATAAACATCAACAGGACAGATCAAAAGACATATAGAGGTTATGCGATCACATGCCCACACATGACCTATCTATAACGGTATGTTCAAAATCTGTAGGACAATGACTAAGGCACAGTTCAATCACTTGTTAGTACTGAGGCTTATAAGGTCCGATCCAAATACATATACTACGATCATAACAGGTACAACCGTTAACAGACACGTGGCGGGTAAAAGTGTCTGCCGCTATCTTGTTCCAGGTGGGAAGAGCCCAGAACAGCTTTTGTGGCACGCAGGAGCAAATTAGGAATGAAATGATGGCTAATTCTCTCAAATACATATGAATACACGAGCACCATGGGTACAACCAGTTAATTATTCATAGTTCCATTGCATAGCCTGTATTTAAAACGATTAGAACCAGCCACAGTTTTTTTTTTAACATCTTATACGGCGTGTGTATTTTATGAATAATAGGTGCTGGTTTGAATGGAACACGTACATGTAAACAAAGTTCAGGAGCGATGCAGGGTGTGTGGTCGCTTGCTTGTGGCACCTAGGGATAAGAAAGCAAGGCAGTCATACCAATGCACAGAGTTTTCAGCAGATTTACATTCAGTATTTGGTATTGATACTCACAATGATGCTGTCAATATTCACCCACTAAAATTCTGTTATCGATGCAAACAAGTTATGGATGGAAGCATTCTAGCACAATGCCAGCACTCTCACTACACTGTTAGTACAATTCCTTATGAGTGGAAGAAACACACTGCTGAGGAATGCCAGGTTTGTGATATTACTTACATGTCTAATCAAGTTAATACATGTGTACCTATATTTATCTTCATTCAGATCTGCAATCCCAGATCACCACAAGCCATACATGTGAATCTCACTCCCACAACAGGCCGTCCAGCAAAAACAGCCCTCATAAAATCATTTCCGAAATTAGGAAGATAGCCCCACCAAGACTGTACTCACTGTATCACCAGACACTTTCGAACATCAACAACCCTGCATGCTATCATAGAACAATTGCAATGTCCTATCTGCTTAAATATACTGTGCCAACCTCTGGAGCTATTATGTAGAGCACTGGTTTGTACATATTGTTTAGTCCATTGGTTCATGCTCTTTAACTGCAGTGAGGTGAAGTGCCCTTGCTGCTTCATGCAGTCACCAATACAACCACAACAGCTCACCACCCTTGGTCCAGACACTATTGAAGGACATAATGGTGAAATGTGAGAGGTGCAAGAGGGATGTTAAGGCAGGTGACTTTGATATACACATGAGTGCAGTACTCTACCTACCAAAGTGGAGGTGAAGATGGCGTCAAGGGTCCTGAAAAGACTGGCTTCCACTAGTCCAGAACAAACATTGTTATGTACTGGAGGAAAGATAAGTTAATTAAGCAGTGTGAATTAATGCATATGAAGACAGCGCTGACCGGTATAGAGTACTTACTTTTAGTATGCTTGATCACTGTCAAAAAAAAACTGTGGCTACAAACCATTACAAATATCTATTAGTACCTTTAGTTCCCTTTACGAACCAACCTTTATTTCTCATTTCCAATTGTCGCAGGCGTGGAGAATCGCTCTGTATCGAAGAGGTACGCTAAGACTAACCCGCTTTCAAGGCCCGTAGCTTGCCGTAGCAAGTTCACTACGCCTCGTGGTTTGCAACACAAATAGAAACAAGGTGTTCCTTTCCTTGCAGGGTGTTAAAATGGCGTTTATTTCATCACTGTTATTGAGTGAGCTCACGTTCCAAAGGTCTTCGGTTGTCAAGGTCGTTGTTAAGGGCATGACATCATCATTTCAATTTTTCGGAAAACGAACCTAGTGTCCACAAAACATTGGGCCGCAAACAGCTGTGCAGTACTGCTTCATGATGGACAATCGCATGTTAGCAACCTTTTATAATATCTGAATGGATCCAGCTGCTGGTCTCTCTCTGTATGTATACATTATAGAAATTAAAGCATGTTTATTTTCATTCACACACAATTGCACAAACATTACTACAGATCGTTTCTGAGTGGTAGTGTGGGTGATCCACAAGTGCATAACAAATGAATAGCATAGTTACATAACATGTTATATGACACATTAGCATTGTCACATCTATAGATTTAGGTACGCCTACATGTATTTAGTTCATCATGTGCACATCACATAACATAATGTGAAGCAATGTTTAAGGATATGGGACTCTCCTCTGATGGTTTATTTTTAGTAGCATCTTTGACAACATGGAGTAGTCCTACCATATGCTCTTTGGCCTTTATCAGGTGACCCCCACCACTGCTTGAGGTGGCTGTTGCTGATCGCTGCTCATATTTTATGCGGTGTTCTATCAACTCAATCTCACATTCTAGAAGCCTGATATAGTTTGGAGTTGATGCCATGTTCCTCAAAATGTTTGATCTTATTGTAGAGGTCCTTACTGTGTTGCTCTATTTTTCCCTCGGCAAGCTTTAGAGTTTCATCAAGCATTCTTTGTAGTTGCAAGCTGAGGTCCTGAATGCTCTTTTCTGCTTCATCAAATGTAGCCTTTTTTTGTTCATCAAGTACAGTTTTCTGATGTTGTTCATATGTAAAATTCAGATGCTTGTGAACTATGTAGGAATGATCACATACTTTACATGTATAAGTTTCCCTATTCATGCTGGCACAACCCTTTAGTAGTTCACTGTCCTTTGCCATAGGAAGGTGGCAGGGGACATGGCAGTTAGAATTGCACGTGGTGCATACTGTATTGTGAAATTGTGTGTTGACCTTCTCCCAAACTATTATCTGACAATTAAAGTCTTGACTCAGCTCTTTTGCCTCCTCTGCTTTTTTAATTTCATCTGCTGCGGTGGCAATCTTTTTCTCTGTATTTACTTTGTTTTCTATAGCTAAGAATAAATCAATCAGTTTGCCTTTCTATTGATTCCTTCATCACGTGCAAATTGTAGAATTGAGTGGTGTAAATCATTTCAAATGTTGTTAGTATTTCAAGCATAGCCTCTAATGATGTAGCAGCCGTCTGAAATGCATCTTTCAAGCATGCGACTTTTATGTCGTTGTTTTTTGACATTTTTTCTAGAAGGCAGAACGGGTTCTCAATATAGACAACTTGCAATTTTTTTACTTCTGCACCCAGATAAGGATCTAGTTCTTCGAGACGAAATGATGTATAATAATTGTCCGGTACATTTGTGAGAACCACGATCATGTTATACACACACGACTTGGGCAGGATGGCCGATATTTCTGAGACAACATACTTCAGCTGGCTTGTGAGGCGGCTCTGACGTCCATTCATTACCAGGCATATGCAGTGTATGTAGGTAACAGCATTAACTTTGTCCACAATGTTCTTGACATTTTCTTTATCGTGATCAATGCCACGAGTATCTCCAAATCCAGGCGTGTCAATAATCCCTAGTTTAAAACCGTCGATTTCGATTGTATAGTGCGAAGTTTGACCCGTTTTACTTTGCATCTCTAAGGCCTCAAGATCCTCTTTTTGGTGATCGTTAAAGCGTCGTAGCCTTTTCTGCGAGATCGCTTGATCAAAACCATACTGCAGCACCTCGTTGAAATTGCACAAGAGGTTAAGGAAGGACGTTTTGCCCGATCCTGTCTCTCCAATTAGTAGTATATTGTAGGGCATATTGGTTACCCGGTCACCACTTGGTTGTTTAGAAAAGACAGATTTCAATTTGCCTACTCCTCGTCGAAAGGCTGCTCCAATGCTATCACCGAGTGTTGACATTTCAACTAAAAATTTCCCAGCTGCCATCTTCTGTGTTCTCTCTTCAGGAGCGGATACGGGAATCTGATGAGGGTTGGTGTCAGCTGTGTATATATGTCGGGGAGGGGGGGGGGGAGTGTCTAAATGAAAAATAATTAGGTGAAATCCGGTCGCTGCAGAGCTTGGCAGTCACGAAATCGTTGAACATGCACATTATTAGGTACGTTCTTGAATGCGGCCTATCGGTGAACTCTGTAGCTTCAGGGTGTGAGGTACTGTCTTTTTACAAGTACAGTATGATGATGATTACGTCATTTTAAAAAATGCGTCTTCCATACATTAAAATACTCAACCTCTACGCTAAAACTACGTCCATTGAGAGCCCTTGCTTGAGCTTTTGCATGTCACGCGATCTCAGTCCTGGCTAAGTCTGCAGTGATCTTACATACTATGTCAGGTCATATAGATACTGACAAAGAATTCCACACCTGTGGAACGGAATTTCGTTCGTCAGCATAATGATCAACTATACTAGGTCTGCACTGCGTACTGTAGGGTAGGAGGGGTTGGGGGAGATTAAATGTATGCTTTGTGCACCACGTTTGAATATATATTTATCTGCATGCATGCATGTGAGCAACATGCATACATACGTATTACAAGACAATTCCTTTTCAGAGGGCATATTGTCAGACATCTTTAAGGTCATTACATTGTTTATTAACCCCGCGGATGTAGTGAAGCTGAAGGAGGTACCAAAAGTGGAATGCATGTGTGCGAATTCCTGATGAACTTATGTAATCATTTATTTACATCCTCATTCACTTTTCCTCACAATAATTGAGGTATTAAACTACTTATACCTGGTAAGGTCTGTGCTCGATTACTTCATCCCCCTATACACTGATATTAGATAAAGACCTTACAGGGAGTATACCCTCAGGAGAACCATGTCCAAATGTATAAATATGCTTGTATTTTCTATAGTGCAATAAGCTGACATGTATTGATATTTGACACTTTAAATGCAAGTGAGACAAAATGCTTACAGGCTTCCCTCTCCCTTCATATGTGCACATCAAACAAAGAGATGGCAGTTCCTCTACGAGTGACTTAAACTGTAATGGTTATCTCAGTATCTTGCACTTGAAATCAAAGAGCTGACAGCCACCTACGTCTTCGCTCTGCCCCAGAACCATATGCAAATCCATGCAGTCTCTGAAGATACATGATAACCACTACACCTCTTGGCCAGCCCACAACCTACCCCCAACCAGTATTTCACCTCCAAGCAGCTTTGTGAGAATGATAAAGAAGACCTATGGCACAAACATTCTTCACCAGTGTGGGAGTGGGCTATAGAAACATTGACAGCTCTACATGCTATGATTGAGTCAGCATGAAGTCATGCAGGAGATTTGCATCAACACTTGCAAGTATGTGCAAGACCTGCAGAAGAGTACATGATATCCGTATATGGGGTGCACACAAATGGTAACTAGTGAGGGTGTGGCATGACCAGTTCGATATGTGCTCACACATGTTGCAGTACATTACATGTGGGAGAGATTAATATAGCAACTCCAATCTGAAGGCCATAGCAGTGGAAGGAGCACAGCTTCAGAGGTGGAGCTGGTTAACACACTCACAAGGAGCCAGATTAATATATACCCAGAACTTGCCATATCCCCAGACTTCAAGTACCCTCAGGGGACTGAAGGTTGCGTAGGAATGTTCAAGAGGATGTAGAGAGATGAGTAGTTCATATCTTAAGTTAGGCTTGGTCCTGTGCAGGATGTGTTTTAAGTAATTCCATCCCCATGTTTGGGCTTTCCCTAGGTAAGTTTGAATGCTTACACAAGGCGAAGGAGACTACTATATAAGCATTACACCTTTGGTCTTGCAAATACTTTGTTAGAGTAACACTATACGCAAGGTAGTTATTGACATAAAGGTGTGCAAGCGAAACATATATCATCCCCCCCCCCACCCCCCCCCCCCCCACCCCCAATCCACAATCATATATCATACTCCTATTATCTTGAGAACGTCTACCGTCGTAGGGACCATTGTACAAACTGTGAGACCGTAGCCGTGATATTACCTCATTTACTCTCAATCTATTATTATGCTATTTACTCAATCTCCGGGTCGTTCCATTGGCGGCGGAAGGTATTTTGATTGATATCATGCCACACTCACACCATGCACACTCACATTGTAATACAGAGCATGAATAAAAACATGAGCAAGATGAATCAATTGAGGTGGCTTCATTTGCACTATCAAACTCCTTTACAATGTCAGTGCGATCACCGCAAGCTCCTTGTGACATGAAGTTCAGCCGCTCCTGCATGCGTCTTGTGGATCGTGTGTACGCGGATGCAACTCGCTGAAGGGTCGCTCTCTGGAAGAGTTTTTAGCATAACCATCATACGTTTCATGACATTGATTACTTCATTCAACAGTGCTATTTGTACACTCGTTAATTCATCGCGCAAGGTATAATGCTATGATTGAGTGTCTGAAGTCAGCATGAAGTCAGCATGAGGAGATTTGCATCAACACTTGCAAGTATGTGCAAGACCTGCAGAAGAGTACATGATATCCTTATATGGGGTGCACACAAATGGTAACCTTGGTTAGAGCTAGTGAGGGTGTGGCATGACCAGTCCGATATGTACTCACACATGTTGCATGTTGGAGAGACTGATGTAGCAGCTCAGTCCAATCTGAAGTCCATAGCAGTGGAAGGAGTACGGCTTCAGGGATGGAGCTGGAATGTTCAAGAGGATGTAGAGAGATGAGTAGTTCATATCTCAAGTTAGCCAGGCTTGGGTTGGCAATGATGTGTTAAGTAATGTCATCCATGTTGGGGCTTTCCCTAGGGAAGTTTGAATGCCTTACACAAGGCGAAGGAGACTACTATATAAGCATTACACCTCTGGTCTTACAAATACTTTGTTGGGGAGTAACACTATACGCAAGGTAATTGTTGACATAAAGATGTGCGAGCGAAACATATCGTCCCACCCACCATCACTCCCAACCACCCCCCCACCCCCAATCCACAATCATATGTCAAACTCCTATTATCTTGAGAACGTCTGCCGTCGTAGGGACCATTGCACAAACTGTGAGACCGTAGCCGTGATATTACCTCATTTACTCTCAATCTATTATTATGTTATTTACTCAATCTCCGGGTCGTTCGTTCCATAGGCGGCGGAAGGTATTTTGATTGGTCAGCCACTCATGAATAATTAATATCATACCACACCCACATTGTAATACAGATCATGAATAAAGACATGAACAAGATGAATCAATTGAGATGGCTTCATTTGCACTGACAAACTCCTTTACAATGTCTGTGCCTGACCGTGTCCGTGACCGCCAGAAAAGATGCATGACGTAATGTTGGCCGCGAATCACCGAACCGCCAGTTTTTTCAGCTACATAACCGGGAATCGTCAAAAATTTACACGGTTATACATATGTGCAATACTACTATATTGACAATCAATTTTCAGCTGCTTTTTTGCAAATCTTGTTTAATTTGCAGCTGCTTGTTTGCGAATCTCGGTCATCTGCCTGAAACCATCTCGATCAACCATATCTAAATCTGATTCCTTAGGCTTAGCTAAATCTCAAGGTGAAGGATGTGAGGATCAATCAACTTCTGAAGACATCTCGGACAGTGGCAGTGCAGTGCCTGCCTCTAAGAATATGAAAAAGTGTCCCACTAGTTGAAATGAAAACTTGCGCTTCTGCCGTTTAATAACGGTAGATTCCATTCTTCTGGTCCTAAGTTTTTGAAGCACTTTAAATACTTACCTCGCGCTAACTGTGGCAAATGGGCTTTGTCAGTTTGCATTGTGTGCGGTATCAGCCGGTATGTCAAAAGGGAGGTGAAACTGTATGAATTCCCCATAGTGATGGGTAGGCTACGAGGATGAAAAGGCATCTGACTAGTACTGATGTTCATAACATGTATGTTGTCTTCAATTTTATATATACAGTGTGTACTACTACGGTTCGTCCGTAACCGCTTCGATTTTTCCCGGTAACCGTCAACTTTGATCGGATGGGTTGCATACGGTCAGCTACCACCCGTGAAGATGACCGGGACGATCCGGAACGGTTAGCCGTGATCGTGACCGGATCGATAATAGCTGACCGCGGCAACACTGCTTGTGGATCGTGTGTACGCGGATGCAACTCGGTGAAGGGTCTCTCTCTGGAAGAGTTTTTAGCATGCATAACCATTATAAGTTTCATGACATTGATTACTTCATTCAACAGTGCTATTTGTACACTCGTTAATTGCGCAAGGTATTTTTTTCTCACATCACAAATATTGAACATTTTCACGCGTTGATTGCAAACGTTTGCAATTGAACCCTGTCCGTACTTTAGATCGCCTATATAGTCAATGCGCCGCGTTTGTGGCATTCACTAGCAAATTCTCTAAACACTGGTAAGCCTCAGGCCGATCAAACCTTCTGCTAATGGTCTCAATCAGCAGATCAAGACCTTTAAAGTAAATCCTTTGAATGAAATTCTGCTAGCGCATTTCCATCCTCGTAACATTTAGGGCTGTGTTTGGCGTGCATGGCAGTTGAGGTGCACTGACATCCCGTTCTTGTGCCATTGTGTTGACCCTATCGGCGAGCACTGTACATTCAGGGTTTGAGGTAACTGTCTTTATACATGTACAGTATGATGATTACATGTACTGATGTACGTCATTTTTAAATATATACGTCTTCCATACGTATATGTTACGGCCCGTTTTAAAACCCGACCCGCTTTAAAGCCGGTCGCCCGGTTGACCCGCTTTCAAGCCGGTCAACCGGCTTTAAAACCGGTCAACCGGATTTGCAATTGTCTCGTACCCAGACCCTTATTCCCACAGCTGCGGATGGATTACATCACCGCTACGTGGAAAGAGGGTCTGGCTCATAGCGAACTTTTTGGTTCTGACTTGTTTTGAATGTTATGCCAATTATTGCGTCGTCATAAGTGTCGTCATCGTGTAATTAATAGCATTCCATAGCAATAATGAGTCAAGCAGCGATTAGAATGTCTGGGACTAAATCGCTAGACGCCGTTATTATTCGTGCATCCCCAAGACTTGGATATTCCAGCGTCCGTGACAAGCAGCTACTGGCTATCAGGACCTTTATAGAAGGCAATCACGTATTTATCTCCTCGCCTACTGGAAGTGGAAAGTCGTTGTGCAGTTCTACCTTACGCTTTTGATGACCTCTATCACCGTACAATGCCTGAAAACTGTAGTTTTGTGTCCTGTAGCTTTAAATAGAGGTAAAAAATACTTCCAACAACGCAGCCTAAGTTGATGTATTGGCTCACTATAGCTTCTAGAACAGAATCAAGACTTGAGTGAAGTTGGTGATGAGGCACTGTTAAATGCAGATGCTACATCCCCAACTCCTATCACTTGCAAAGCTGCTGCAATGATATGTGACCTTACAATGATTTCCATGAATTCCTCATGTCCTTGCTCACGTCATTTCGTCTGTTGATCAGTTGGTATAGTGTGCCACCATCCTGCCCTGAGACCTACATGTAGATTGATAAATTTAACACCTCATTAACACTACCATCTTCACAATGGTTGGCAGCTGCGACTAGGATGACACATTATATAGCACTCATGATCTACCATAATTACACGATGACGACACTTATGACGACACAATAACAAGTCAGAACCAAAAAGTTCGATCTATGAGCCAGACCCTCTTTCCACGTAGCGGTGATGTAATCCATCCGCAGCTGTGGGAATAAGGGTCTGGGTACGAGACTAGATTTGCAACCCTTATGTAAAACTGACCCGCTTTAAAGCGAGTCGACCGGATTCAGAACTATATATTGATACAAATGAGATACAATGCAAATGGGCTCAGGGAGTGATATTAACTGTACCGACAATACCTATGCAAGTAAGCCGCCACCCCGGTTAATAACAAGTCTATACAGGTACAATTAATGTAACTTGTAAATGCCCCATATTTGCCTCAATACGCATATGCAAGGTAATTATTACGAATAATACAGCAGCATCAATGAATACAAGCCACACACACAAAAGAGCTGATCTGAAAGTCAATGACAATCACTTTTGAATACATACAACTATGTTTCGTGAATTGTTTGTACTTTTCTCGCATGAATGACACATCCATGGTGCTGAAAGGTTTTTTCCAAACACTTTGAGGGACTATTAAACACCCTTGATGGAACCATTCCTTGCAAACTTCACATTCAACCATGTTACCATCCTCTATGCTCTGAACATGTGCAGATTATTTCAAGCATCACTGTCTCCTTTACTCTCTTCTTTCTTGTCACCTTCTCGCCAGGAAAAGGTACCATTTCATTTCGTGTAAAGCACTGCATCAAATGTTTTTGCATGTCGGTCTTAGAAAATGTAATATGTTGGGGTTCATCTCCAGCACAGAGAGCTGCGCAAAATGCCAACGCATAAAGACAGCAGTCATTTCCATTTTTCTGTTTATCAGCATTGATAAAACGTAGTCTTACGTTTGGTTCATGGGACATAAGTAGTGCACATATCTGCTTTTGTGTTGAATCCGGTATAGTGCAACACAAAATTGAACTTAGACCAGTGGTGCACACAATGAAGTATCCACTTCTTATTCCCATGAGGAAGGTGCCTCATATCAATGAGATCAGTCTACAGAATGAATGCAAGTAATTGACAACTGCCTGGCTATTTGTCACATGGGCTGCTGTATATCCAACTAGCAATTCCATATGAGAAACAAACATGATTGTAAGTTGTAACAGTGACCCAACAAAAATGACAATTTATTAGATTGGTACGAAGCAAAACAAGTTACAACCAGCCGCAGTCTCCCCTACATGTACATATATAAGGCAAACAATTATGTGTACTTGCAGTCTGCAGAAATCCATTTGCAATAATTAGCTTCAGAGGAGCAGTTGATAGTTGAGGTTTCCGAAGCTGACATGATGGGCACAGAGAAACAAATTTTTCTACCACACTTCTCGGAATACCATGATACAAACTCTGCAACTGAGCACAAGCAATACATACACAGTAACTGATACGTGACGACATGACACAAAATGTCTTCTTGTACCCAGCATGCAACAGGTCCTTTTCGTGCATGGACCTCACCAATGATTTCATAAAATTCTTCTACATGTGCTACTCTCCTGTACTTGTCTAGAGCTGTATTGTCCTCCAAACCCTATAAATACAGATTTGTCAGTGTTCTAGGCTAGCAGTTGTATGTGAGCCTTGAATGCATGTTTAAATACCACAACTTATACATATTGTGCGATGAAATGCATGCGAATACACGCATCGAGAGTCGCCTACCACCAACATTACGGTGAGACCTACCATGCTGTTTTGCTGGAGCGACAAGAACATCGAAGAACTTCGACATGGTTTGTGTTCGAATCTTTACCGATGACCTAAAAGAGGGTCTTGAAGCCTTACGGATGGAAAGTAAAACGAGTCACACTTCGTACTACACAATCGAAATAAATGGTCTTGAACTGTAGGTGTAACTGGCACGTCTGAATTTGGAGATACTCGTGGAATGAACACGATAATAAAATGTCAAGAACGGCATTAGTGTGGCCAAGTCGTGCGTGTATAGCATGATCATGGTTCTCACAAGTGTGCAAGACAGTGATTATGTATCATTATGCTCTGAAAGAGCTATAGAGCCTTATCTATAGGTGCAGAAGTAAAAAAGAAACCTGCAAGTTGTCTATATATATTGATAACTCGTTCTGTGTTTTAGAAAAAAATGACAATAAACAACGACTTTTACTTGAAGAGTGGTTTTTAGACTTCATTAGAAACTATGATTAAAATACTAACAAAATTTAACGTTTTACACTTTGCACTTAATGAATTAAGGAATCGATTGAAAGGTAAATGTCTGGTTAATCTTAGCTATATAGGAAACAAAGTTTGTATGGAAAATGTGATTTGCCACTGGTGTGTGTGTGTGTGTGTGTGTGTGTGTGTGTGTGTGTGTGTGTGTGTGTGTGTGTGTTTGTGTGTGTGTGTTGTGTGTGTGTGTGTGTGTGTGTATTGTGATTCGTCTTCTGCAGAATTATTTCTTTTTTGATTGGAGCTATCATGATGTATGGTTTTCAGTGTGGTTTAACATAAAACCGCGTTTCGTGCAAAGTTTTGGTTGCGCGATTGGATGTAGAAATAGTGTAAAAAACCATCCTGGGATTAAGCGTACAGGGTGGGAATATGATAAAAACCATATGGACTCACTGCGTGACATAGTATCGTATGCAGTAATATACAGAGTTTGCCCACGCCATGGTATGCAGATACGTATCCAGACATGCACATGTGCGGACCAATATACATACTCGTACCTAGATATGTCAATGTCCAGTGCAGTGTGCAGATGGGTATTGTTGGGGCTAAGTATCGGGTGAGTACCGCACCCATATCGCGAGCGGCACTTTAGCCCGTAAATTACGATAGTGCGCAATAAATAGGAATATAGGCCGTTTTAAACCACACCCATGAAAACGCATATGAGTGTGGCTACTATAATTACCTCGACCGAGTCGCGTACTATTTCGAACTCACAGGTAAGTTATTGGATCCCTATAATCATTGTAAACTTCTGATACCTACATCTGTGACTATTTCTAGCGGGTGTAGCCTGTAGGCGGCCTATTTGAGTAATTAATTTTGATATCATTATCTGCGCATGCTCGGTTTTAAGTTTTGCACGTGTTGGTCATTGATGGAGGTGACGACGTACGATCGAGCAAAGGAAACAAAAATAGGCAATTTGGTTGAGTTCCCAACGAAATAGGAGGAAAGGAAAGTTGGACTACTGGGCTATCTGTGGAGACAGTACTAATGGAGCCGTTCCCAACGAAAGAGAAATTGGATTGTTGATTTTGATCACTATATAGCTGACGAATCAGTGAGGTGCAACTGTGCAAGATAGAGAGTTCCAAGAGTTTCGGACAACGCGGGTGACAGGCGGAGGTTATAAAGGCATACCGAACAGACTTAAGCAGTCTAGGCCTGGTAAGTTGTGCGTGTTTACACTGTACACTATACGGTGTTGCTTTTGTCAAACCGGGACAAGTGTGTGATTCAGTAGATGCAGTGAGGCGGCGTTTCAAGTTGTCATGCTTACGTCATATATGTGCGCGTGCCAATACCTTCAGGGTCAGGAGATATTTAAGCGAGTACATCGAGACTGAAATGGCGGAAGTGACCAACCCCGGCAATGCAAAAGAAGAAATGCAGGTACAGAGTAGGCATGCTATGACTTTCCTTTCTGACCACAGCTCTTGAGCCGACGCCAGGGTGTACTACGGCCAAATGAAAACGTTTCGCTGCATGGCCAACCAAGGGGATGACGACGATAGCATTGTAAAGCGTAAGCTAGCTACCACCGCGGTCAGAGAGTAAGTAAATGCTGAGTTCTTTGTGCATAACCTCTGTAATATTTTAGCGTGTGCTTGTAAGGAAACCGTCGACAAGTGCCGCGAGAGTAGTAGAGGCTCGTGCTCGCCTTCCAAGAGGCCTCTGCTAGGCGGAGAGTGCCCTTCTAACTACATCAGGAAAATGTGATGGAGACTTTGATCGCCAGCTTGGAACTATACTGTTTATTTTTTGACCAAGTTGTATTTCAGCTGTAATTTGATTAAAGTTTGCCGTTAAATTCTGAATTATTGCTGGCGTGGTTCAGGGTTTAAGCACTAGCCTTCAAGTATGCAGAACAAAAACCACGTTGAAGCATTTTATTCATTGCTTCAACATGGTTTTTGTTTGACAAAACCACGACAAGACCATGTGGTTTTTATGATACTCTCCCACCCTGTACGCTTAATCCCAGGATGGTTTTTTACACTATTTCTACACTAGACATCCAATCCCAGAGCGGTTTTATGTTAAAACCACAATGAAAATCATACTATAGATATTAGAGTAGAAGGATTGGAAACGGAGCACGTGAGCCATTGAGCCCTGTACATTGCAAAGCGCGGATACCGCGATGGTGCTAATTCGATGAAGTGAGCTTAGTACAATCTGATAGAAGAATGCGATAGCACAAAAGGCGTACATTCGGGCAAACTTATCGCCATATTTAAAGCCCTTTTAGAACCCGAGATACAGAATTTGGAGGGCATACAATATTTTTAACAACTAACCGATACAACTCCCCTAAACTTTTCTTTCTTTATAAAGAAGTAGCGTGGCCAGATGCAGCACAAAATGTTACGTACGGTGAGGTGTGTTGAAGGCGTTTAGGTTGGAGGATCTTGGAGTATAACTCCACATGCATCTTACGTTTTTGACATCGCCATGAACTAACCGACAAAACTACCATGGTTATGCTTTTATCTCTATTCGAACACTTGTTTCAGATTGCTACATCAATTCTACGTATGGTGTAACCATTTGCTAAGTAACTAAGCTCTGCGTGAAGGCGTGAAAAAAAATTCAAAACGGGTGCCGATTCATTTTACTAACGCCCTAATATTACCAGGAATTTGTACTTTGAAGGCTATTGATAACCATTCCCACAAGTTCCCAATCTCATTGCATGGGTTTGCTTTGTTACCAAAATATTTTTTTGTGTTACCAAAATATTGTCTACAAGGATTGAATAATCATTTTCCATATCCATGTCTGTTTCACCATAATGTATAACAGGACCGGCCACAAGTTTCGGCTGCACTGTCCAACAAAACATAGACCAAAGTGTCTTCCAGTGAAGATTCGACTCGCAGCAATGTAATGGACATTTTATGTTTAGCTTGGTTATGGGTTCCACGAAAGGAGCTGTTGCATGCATTCAAGCACGCGGCCATTTCAATTATGATAAGCGGTCTGAGTACGAGGAACATCGAGGAGTCGGCGCGTGAAGCAGTGTTAATTGAGCCCGTTTCCAATCCTTCTATTCTAATATCTATGATCATACCTGGACGTGTATGGGATACCTTGCATGACATTATAAGCAGTGGTAAAACGTCTCTTTTCGCAGAAACAATCCGATATTGTTTATTTATACTTTTAAATCACCATCGCTTCATATGCAGTTACAAGAAGTAATACTGTACTGGTACTCGATCATAAGATAGCGTAACGATACGTATATACACGGACAGGAAGCAGCAGAAGACAAACCTGGTCACACGAGTGTATACTTATTGTGTACTAACTTTTTCCTTGATAGTACATGTACGTTTAGCTGGTTGGTCGGAGAAATACATGTGCATCATTGCTCGTTAGCACATGCGCAATGAAATGGGTAGCGGAATTGGATATTTGTTTGGTAGCGGAATGGAATCAATGTTTGATCGCAGAATCGGACCGATGGAGTATTATTCAACCGCGTTTCGTGCAACGTTTGGTCGCGCGACCTTAATTAATTGGACTTGATGCAACCAATTAAGACGTCATTGTACAAAATATCAGCATGATATATATGTACAACAGATAGGTAATTGGTGATTATAAAAAGTTATGTTGGCTTTGCCGCACACATCTTTGGCCGTCACATGCATGTCTCATAGATTGGAAGTCGAGTGTTGACGCCCAAGCAGCAAGGTTGATAATTACAAACACATACGAACCACATCGATAGGGAAAAGAGTCATGACTTCGGCGAGTCATTGCTTAGAACATTCATTGTGTAGTCTAAACTATACGGCGTTAGATAGGAGCTTTCGGGAAACCTCCTATCTAGACCACCAAATATAGCTTAGACTACACAATTAACCATTAATGTTCCACGTACTGTGATGTTTTGCCAGCATCTGAATGACGTTGGACTCATCCTCAAACACACCCAGGATTTGGGGACCAATAAACAGAACATGTGTACATTCCACTAGTGATTTGTGTCCACACCCATGGGGTGTTCGTCTATGTGGTGCCCAAACCTATTCTCTTGTTACCAATTGTCATGGCAGCAAGACATGCATGTCATGACAAAGGGCTTCCGGGCCCTCCTTAACCTAGCGTGGTCTGGACTGGGTTTCCTTAATGTGGCACTTCAATTATGATTGGCAACAACAATGCGCTGTGTATATGCTTTAATAAGCTATATTTGGTGGTCTAGATAGGAGCTTTTGCTGTCATTAGCATTGCCTCCTCTTGGTGCCCAGGTCAGTGCTGCCATTAGCATTGCCGGTATCTCTCGATGGGCCCCATAGACCTACCCACATCCTGCAATTTACATATTGGCTGTGGATTGATTGGCGTCCCGTGAATTGTTCATGAGGTCATTGTTATGCCCCGTTAATTTGCCTGCGCGATAAATAAGAAGCTGCATCCGTAGACAATCCTTTTTCATCCTATCTAGCCGATTTTATAAGAGCAATTTTATACTATATGAAAGTGAACACGGCGCAGTTTTAGTAGCTATTGTGGGGAAGAGCCTTTATCAGTGCGAGGCATGCAAGTAGTCGTAACACGCGTGTAAAACACAATAGTACTCGCGTGTTGTCACTCGCCACGCAGTGCACACGTGAGCTACAGGTGTCCATCATACTCTGATATGTCACGTGGTTGATAAAATGATTTAATTACAACGTGCCGAATGTTCTAAGCTATGAATCGTCCAAGTTGCGACTCTTGTCACTCTATATAGGTCAGTACTGCATTACGATGTGGTTTGGGTGTGTTTTTAACTATCACCTGTGTTCCGTAGGCGTCAACACTCGAAGGCCAAAGATGTGTGCAAGCGATTACTTCTTTTTTATAATCACCAATACACCCATCTATTGTGTGCAATGACCTCTTGGTTGCATCTAGTCCAAGCCCAAACATTGTCATGAACAGATCACTAGTCTGTAATTCATCTAGAGTTCTATATATGTATGTGCCGCCATCCTTTTTTTAAATATTGCATCTAACAACCTCTTTGTACTGATAGTTCTCTTGATGGATTTATTTGTCAGTGTGCTCTAAGGAAGACTTGAAATGGGCGGTCACGTTGACTTGAAATTTCTATGGGGTCATATGCCACAGCAGTTACCTACACATTGCAGTAGAAGGATATACATGTATGGTGAAAATGGATGACTTTCTCTTCCCCCCCTCCCCTCTATTAAGCGTGTTCCGTAATAAGTCATAGAACACAAGCAATTCAAGCACTATCGGGCAGTCACCTTGCCACTAACTGGTCCAGTTATCTCGCCGCTTTGGCCATACTCAGCCGATTTTCTAAGAGCAAGTTTGTACAGTATGAAAGCCGTGAATACGGTAATCTAAAAGTACCTTTATCAAGTGCGAGGCAATTCATGCAGTACGTAGCCCATGCAAGTAGCATGTTCGCTAAAAAAAAGTCTTATAAGGCAGACACACCAAGTCGCCTTAAATCTCGGCGCGCTCACATGTACAACCACGTCCAATATATGGTGCTTTAAAATCCACCCTGCGATGAATGATGTAAACGTACGGTACGGTATACATCTACATCCGGTTATTTATCACATACTAAATAAAAAGGTAATTGAAAGATCAGAATGTATACTGGCTTTCAGATGTGGACAACTGGGAGGTGAGTTAGCACGGTTTGGCTGCAACATGGGAGTACGTGTTATATACAGTAAAAATAATGTTTGAAACAATAGTCAGCGACTATTTATAGCGCACGCGGAATTGGATACGGTACTGCGTTGCTGAAGTACGTGAGAGATGGTATGACACAGTACAAGCGCAGTTTGCATGCAAGTTTGATGCAAGGTCACTCATAAGTGCTATTTTTAGTATCTCACGTTCAAACCGGGCTACCTCACTGACAGACACAGTGACACTCTCACTTAGACAATACGTCCCCCCGCCTTGGAAAGTATGCGTATAATGACACTGGTGCGAAGGACACAATGCACACCACCTCCTAAGTTATTGCATAGGTGTTGTTACTTGTCTACCATTTTTTTATAAAGCTCTACATCACTACAATTAACGTATGAATGCATTAACTCCCCACCCCCCACCCTCCACCCCCCCCCACCCCCCACCCACCCCACGCATAATTTGTTCTCCCAGCATCGGGAAAGTGGCGAATGAACTCGTGGCCACGGTGCTGGTCATTTGGTTCAGTGTCTCATCTCCTGCGCTCGGTCTGGCCGCTACCACGTGCACTATGAGCGCCAACGGGTGCCAATGCGCGGGAACCGACACGGCGGGAAAGGCATTCTCTTTGGACATCAGCAATCATTTTGCATACCCGTGAGTACTACGAAACCAATGCATGCTAGATGAACCAATTAAATTGAGAGTCTCGTCTGTTTATGCTTGCTTCGCAGCAACAACACTACCTTTTCCAGTGCAGGCGTATAAATAAATAAACGACATAACATGTGGGCGTATAAACAAAATAAACGACATGTGGGCGTATAAACAAATAAACAACATGTGGGCGTATAAACAACATGTGGGCGTATAAACAAATAAAAAACATGTGGGCGTATAAACAACATGTGGGCGTATAAACAAATAAACAACATGTGGGTATATATATATGGGACAGTTTCCGAGAAAACTTCCTATGTTTTATAGCAATATAAAATAATTGTGTTATAACGTTTGAATCGCTATATAGTCCGAACGGTAAAGGTTATAGGCTTCCTATTTTCAACACTTCATACTACACCATTGCTCTATGGTGAAGTACATTTTGGTGTCTTGCACTTGCTCCATACCAGCATTGCAACGTTTGATACCCCACCTGGTTCAAACCCAACATAACTTTCTGTAGGAGTAATCAAATTGCTTCAAATTCGGTTTGTAGATAGTGAGGTCCTATACCTATCTATTTGTTCTGTTCGTTAATTTTTATACTATCCGTTACGGAGATACAGTTGATCAAACTATGTGCACTTTTTCCCGCTCGATACGCGCCAGTGATATAATCACCGCCTCCCATACATTGAGCGGGACGCGATTTGCCCAAATCATTGGCGCGAATCGAGCGGGAAAAAGTGCACGTAGTTTGTTCAACTGTATCTCCGTAACGGATGGCATAAAAATTAACGAACAGAATAGGTAGATAGGTATAGGACCTCTCTATCTACAAACCGAATTTGAAGCGATTTGATTACTCCTACAGAAAGTTATGTTGGGTTTGAACCAGGTGGGGTATAGAACGTTGCAATGCTGGCACGGAGCAAGTGCAAGATACCAAAATGTATTTCACCATAGAGAAATGGTGTAGTATGAAGTCATGAAAATAGGAAGTCGATAGCCTTTACCGTTCGGACTTTATAGCGATTCAAACGTTATAACTCGATTATTTTATAATGTTATAAAACATAGGAAGTTTTCTCGGAAACTGTCCCATATAATAAACGTAACGTGCGTCCAAATCTCGATTTCTAAATTAAAAAGTAGAATTCTGTACGCACGTAGCCATTTTAGTGTTTTACCCTCCAAAGATTTGTAGGCCTTAATACTATACTGGCCATATCGAGAAATCGTCCATACATCGGTGGTCATCTTGCGATTTATTTTCAAATTGAATTTAAACACGTTTAGTATGTACAATAAATCGGTCTGATTACTGTTCTTTAACTAAAATCAAGACAAAAAATTAATTTCTACCGCCGTATGTATAAAAAACATACCAATTTGCTCTCTTAGAACTGCTATAGCTTGTAGATCCAAATGTACATGTACACCAGGCAGCCTAACATCAGTTTAGACAATACACTATTCAGCTAGCTAGCCACAGTTTATACATAGCACACAATGAAAGAATATTATATTTATCAACAAGGGCAAAGTGTACATTTACGCCATGCAGCATCTTTGCCTAAGTGTTCATCACCACCAGTCAGACTACATGTACCAACACAGGCCTAACTTGGACCTACATAGGCCTACCCTGATCCTACTACCACCTACACAGGCCTAACCTGGACCTAAATGTACCTACACAGGCCTAACCTGGACAATGTACATGTACCTACATCGGCCTAACCTGGACCTAAATGTACAATTACTACCCTGGACCTTCCGCTACAATTACTACCCTGGACCTACGTATAAGGTCTAAGCTTCTAAGTTTTGTAGCAAAACGCGACAGAACAGTTCAAGCAAGTTACGCTAAGCCTTCTAGTGGCGTACACCTAACCCTTCCCTTCCCGGCCCCCCCCACCCCCCCACCCCCCCGTACCGTGTGCATTATTTAGAAACAACATACGCCTACATGCACACTACAGTGCTCAAGGTTTAAGCGCACGCCACTGTGCAGGGTACCGAGGAGTGTAGTGCTCCAGCAAGAGCTGGCAGCCGTGGGTAAGCGTTATGGATACGACGCGGGATATGTACAAGCTACTGTATATAGTACATAACACAGCATCATCGCTTCACCATGCAAGCGTGCGGCAGCGCACAATAGGTATAGCAACAAACCTTTGGTAATGTTGCCTAATGTACGTACGTCCGTATTTCAATTTTTGTGGGCACGAGACGGGGACACTATGAAATCCAAGAAGGAATACTTCTATGGAGTATGGAACCGAATTTTCAAATACGAAGACCTACGTTTAAAAGCGCAGAATAGTTGCTTTGTGTATCAGCTATATGTTTCTGTCAGGAGCTAACAGTAGATCTTTAAGGTTTTGACGTAATAGACTGTGGAATTTTGTGATGAGGAACTCACCCCGTTGACTTCATGAACATTTGAAAAAAAGGCCCCTACAATTCAATGGAATTGAGGTCATATGATGACGTGTTTAAAAATCTTGCCAAATGTGCCGCACTAACAATCTGTCAGGAGCTAAGTTGTAAAAAACATTTGGTATGCTTTCCCCATACTGTGTATGGAACGATTACGGAAATATATCATGATTACGCAAACCGCGAATTAATGAAGGGCTCCCGTTGACCGCTCATTTCTCGATATGCCTCTCGTATACATGAGGTACATAGAGATAATATATAGGAACTGATCACGTGAGCCATACATGTACGCGGCTCATGCGTGGTAGTGATATTCGCACCTAAGAACTTGTGAAAAGGGGTGGATTTCTGCATAGGGATCTTACAATGCCTTTTGAACGTCTAGGTAAGGTAAGTCGATACAACATACAATGTCCACTATCTAAATGTAGATTGTGAATATATTTTGTTATCTCGTTTTTCTTTTCCGGAGTTGCTACATTGTTTGATAAAAGTTTAAAAAATTACTCTCACCCAGGGAACCGCTTCTTAGCGACATGAACTATGGAACTCGCTATTGGGCTCAAAACCATTTATATACGTGAAATTGTGTATTGGTCTAATTATGAAATGTCTCTTCGTTATGCTTGCTGTTTTGCCCATGGCGTTTTCTCTTAGTTTAGCAATGTAACTATTCGCTTTTTGAATATTCTTTAACATTGATCCTTGTAGTGTGTAATGGTTCAATTTGCAAAGCGGGGATTTAGTACATAGTCTGATAACTTGGTGTTGGGTAACCGTTTGTGTGGCTGTGTCGCCAAATTATTTATGTTGCATGTTTGAGTCTCTCCGTTTGGTCTTTTACGTTTTCTAGCTATTTCCATCTCTTTGAACTATTTTTCAGGATGAGTAAATCAAAGGCAAATACATAAGTATACAAACCAAAAGACTCCTGGTTTCCATCCCACTGTGCAACTTGCCTGTACAAGAGAGTCTCGACTGGGCTTAGTTTGTTTTTGCCTTCTCCAACACCATTGAATTCCAACCTTCATTGTGGCTGCGACACAGTCTCTAAAAAAAGTAGTGCATTCCTCTTTCATCTTTTTTGAAGAGCTCAGTAGCATCAATTCACTTGCACATCCCCTGTCCGCGCTTTCTCTGCCACCACATTGGGTTATAGCTTGTGACGCACCATTGACCTCGATCAAAGTCAGTGCAGGATAATGGCCATCCATCCGACACTGTCTTGGTATGGCTTCGTACTTCGCATGCGCCGCGATATATAGTGTTGATTATTCGTGATGCCAATCTCCCTATGTATTATCTCCGGTATATATAAATCGCCGAATTATATATCTGGCCATTTTTTGTTACATCATCCATCCATGCACTCTCCACAATGCCGTATGGGTCGGGATAAACATCTTCCGGCATCATCAACTTACAGCTTCTGGAAATATTTCTTTGCGCCAAAAGATTCCATACAGTACTCCGATGACACCCAATGTTTTGGTTTGGATGCGCACGTGATGTTTATATGTTATATAGAAATCACTGACTCATGGAAATCAATACTGTTTTGACGAGTTTTTTGTTTTGTTGTTGTTTATTGAACTCACAAAGAATTCTATACATCTGTGTAATTATATTGCTATGTCAATAGAAAATTTGGCATGACTGAACTTGAATTAGAAACAAGATTTGTGGTCAGGAAAGATAACTGGGGTTGTTAAACTTTTTTTGTGAGCATTATTTAGAGGTTACATACATGGATGGTTTTAAATGAATAGATGCGGTCATAAGGTAATAACGGTATACACGACTGAAAACCATCAAATGATTACAATACCGCAGTCAGATATATCACATTGATTGTGGTCTCATTAATTAATCACACACAATTGATAATCCTGGGACCATATCATGGCTGCCTATGAAGAACAATCTGACGCTAGCTTTAACCAGGTAAAGAAAAGAAAGGCGTCTGTGATTACGGATTTCTTCTGTAAACGATCAGCGTTAGTAAGTATAGTACATGAAGCACAATAATTATGCAGCTCTATTGGTCAGCTGCTTCCAAAGAAAGTCACCCAAGCAACCTTTTGTCCGCCCTAAGGGCTTGTAGGAAGCAGCAATTTCCAAACGTTCATACCATCCTTCATATTATGACAGTTTGGCCTCTAACGAGTTGCGAGGCATAGCGCTCCATCAGTGGACTAAGGAGGCTAAAAACGTACCTCAGGTCAACAATGACGGGGGAAAGGATGAATGGATTGGCTCTGCTAGCTGTACATAGATGTATCAGCGTTTCTGTGAAGGAAACAATTGATGCTTTTGCAAGCAAATAGCCACGGAGAATGAAGCTTTCCTTCATCTTGGAGGATGCAGCCACTGATGCTACTGATGAATAATAAAATTATTGTATGCAGCGGTGTGAATTAAAATTAATGATTGCATGGGTTTTAAATTATCATTATTTTTACGTAGTTTTGGAAGGTTTTAAAATGTAAAAACCGTTGGCTTCTGGGGCTCTGCCCCAGACCCCGATGGGGGAGCTCACAGCGCTCCCCCATACCCCCTAGCTGTTAGTATTTGGGTCCCGCCCACAAGCGTGCCCCCCCCCCCTCCTAAATCCTGCGTCCGCCGCTGATGTAATGTGTTTTGTCTGCTGTGCCCATGTTGTTTCATTCACAGTCTAGTTATTAATGGAACTGCAGGAAGCGATTATAGCTACATTTATTCTCCGTGTGCAACATTTGCATGTGGTACTGCCGCACCAAACCAGTCTAATGTGAGTGGAGTGTGCGTGTGTGTGTGTGTGTGTGTGTGTGTGTGTGTGTGTGTGTGTGTGTGCGTGCGTGCGTGCGTGCGTGCGTGCGTGCGTGCGTGCGTGCGTGCGTGCGTGCGTGCGTGCGTGCGTGCGTGCGGCGTGCGTGCGTGTGCGTGCGTGTGTGTGTGTGTGTGTGTGTGTGTGTGTAGTGTAAACACGGAATGGTACATATATGTGGGAAGCTGTATGCTGTATGTACAAGGTCATACTTCACTTTACATTATAACACCTTGGCTTGAGTTTCAAATGGTGTTCTTAGTATTCGCAGGCATCATGACGTGTACATACCAAATATCATTTGTGGGTCAAAAACTGTCTTGTATATGACATGTACTGTTCATTGGTTGCTCAATATGTGCTCTTTTTTGTTTAAATGTATAGAATGTACCTTCACCTCATAGTGAAATACTCACCGAATCTTGCCCGATTCTAAATAAAACGCTTCTGAACTGAAGAATTACTTTCAAACAATTTTGCAGTAATGCTTGCAAAATGATTAGCCACAATTAGAGGAGGCTTTCAACGGTACCAGCATTCAGATTTTGTTATTTATGTTTTGTATAGTATAGAGGTGGTAGATCCGATCCATGACGCTTGTACACACCCTAAGCATATCATGGCTGCAATTATTGCTGATTGAGTTTACTTGAGCAGTTATCCATTACGAAGTTAGATTGTAGACCTGTTAAGATTGCAGTATCAGTAATTTCAGTGGCTTGACTACAGTGTATTATCAAAGTGCAGTAATTTGAAAATGTCCCGATCACCATGGTATTCGATGAACAAAATATGTGCAATTTAGATCATCGACATGTGATGTCATCGTCATAACCCTCACACATGGCCCCTCTATCTACTCCAGGTATGCTGTCAGTACACACCACATCCATCTCCCAGGAACCAGCTCAATTGTGGAAATGGACCGGTGTGGTCCATTCTCAGCCTGAGCCCTCTGAGGCTCAACATTACTTACCAGTCCATTGCTGGAGGATACACTAGGTAAATAAGAGAAGTGTAGATGCCTATATGAATGCTTGCATGATGTGCATGGTGTTACTCTATCTTGGCACGGATACAGGACAACTAGTGCATTGTTTGTGGAAAACTCGACTGCCACTCGCAACAGTGTGTCTGCTGTGTCTGGGATTGGAAATTATTTCGTAAGTGTGCACGCATCCAGTTGTGTGGAATTGACCAATTGAAAGTGAAACAAACACTTAGCTGTGCAATGTTTTTTATGTGTGCATATTTCCATATTACGCCTATTATGTGTTCGTCACCTTACACAAAGGATATACAGGTATCCCTAATGGCAGAGATAATGTATAGAGGGATTGGAAACGGACCCACTTTTCACGCATTAGCGCGTGCTCTACTCAAACCCACAACCAAACAAATGTATGAGAGAGTACACAAATAGGTCAATTATCATTATAGGATGGCGATAAGTAGCTAATTGCGTTGTAAACCGCTGTAGGCTGCAAAATGGGCTAGCTGCAAGTTAGAAACAACCATAAAAGACACAATACAAGCCATAACGTAGTCGCGCGCGCTAGATATAAAATATTCGGATGCTAAAATATGAACCAAGAGCTACAAGACAGCGTCAGATTTAGCGATCTAGCTTATACGATAAAGGCTACACTGTCCCACAAAATTACCATATCCAATGTTCTGTTGTAGCGGTTCTGAGCACTGCCGTTAGTTACAAACAAACAACATCTACGCTACAATTTCCATCTTGCAAGTTATAAAGCCATTTTCAAGAAGAAAAGACCCTCGATTCGTAAGATACTGTCCCACAAAAAACAGCGCTCAGGAAAAATCGCAATTTTGGCAAAAAACGCTCGAAACAGTGCAACAGAACACCTTCAAAAAAGAGCAAAACGTTGTACATGTGATGGTGAACTTGAAAATTAAAAATTTAAAAAGCCTTCTCCTGTTATTTCAAACAAACCAGCGAGTTTTAAACTCTATCCTCACTTATACGCAGGTGCAGGTTGGATGGCACGCACAAAATTTGCGAATCTGTATGGCTCACGTGACGCGTTGCCAATCCCTCTATATATTATCTCGCTAATGGCTATACATGCTTGCTAAATTGGCCTCATGCTACACTGTATCAGGTGCAATGACCTCTGGGCTGTAAATCTGTACAGCATTGTGTCCTTGCTGAGTTTTATTTTAATGTGTGCGTCTCTTTGCTTCCCCTTACCAGTCATTCACTGTGACACTGGGTGCTTTGTTCTGTGCCCCAGACCCTTCCAATAGTGGATGTGTGTGTCGAGGCGCCAACTTTACCTTGGATATATCAAAGCTCTTGCCATACCCGTGAGTTACATTCGTGATGATCTCTTCTTTGAAGAATATGCTCATCAAGGAAGCACTGTTTTGTGTGTGTGGTATGAAAACGTATATGCTGTATGCTGATGCCATGACAACGGGCTTAGAATATGCAGCTGGGTGTGGCAATGATGTCATATCTCTGCCTCCTCCCCTTCCCTATCATCCAGTTATGTTCTCCAGGGTGATGATGGAGGCTACGAGTACTTCTACAGTCCATGTGCTCCAATCACCTGTGCAGCGTCACAGTCAGCTGTACGTGTCCCACTTGGGCTATGGGAGGGGCTGTGGGAGGGCTATGGGATGGGCTATAGGAGGGGCTGCTGTGGGAGAGATATGGGAATGGGTGTGGGAGGGGATATGGGAGGGGCTATGACGCTGGGCTCTGATAGCATCAGGGCAGGAATAAGTGTGTACAGTCTTCATGCACACACACACACACACACACACACACACACGCACACACACACATACAACCCACATAGCATTTTGCTCTTGGCATGCTGTGCTGTATATGCTCGGAGCAATCAAACTTCATTCATGAAGGGAGGGAAGAGGGGGGAGAGGGGAAGGAAAGGAGGGGGAGGGAGGAGGAGATGGGAAGGAGAGAGAGGGAGGAGGGGAAGGCAAGGAGAAGGAGGAAGGGAAGGGTAGGAGAGGGAGGGAGGTGGGTAAGGGAAGGAGAGGGAGGGAGGAGGGGAAGGGAAGAGAGGGAGAGGGAGGGAGGAGGAGAAGGGTAGGAGAGGGAGGGAGATGGGGAAGGGAAGGAGAGAGATGGGGAGGAGGGGGTTATAGTTATTTGAGCCTTTTACAAGATGGCAATAACACATGAATGGTGTGTGGTTTCACCTCCAATGAGAGCTATTAAAGATTCAAAGGCAAATATTTATAATCTAATATTAATTCTTCCTTTATAGTTGTAACAACAAATGTACATATTTATGTTAATGGTTAGCCACATGGAGGGGAGAACATCACTTACCAGAGTACTGTATAATGCAGGTGTGCCAGAGAGCTCACAACGGAATGGAGTACAATGTGGGTGTGGCTCCGGTCTGGAGTGTTCATAGCATCAGTCAATAACTCACCATCAACTACACTGTCCCAGGATCACCTAGGTACACATTGCTCTTAATGCCCAATGACATCATTTGATGTAGTTACATGTATGCACAGATAATACAATTGTACATAATCTGCTCACTTGTTTGTGTACTAAGATTACTTTCTCATTCACTCTACCTCATTGGTTCTCCTCCCCCTCCTCCCCGTCCTCCTCCCCTCCTTCTCCTTACCCCTCCTCCTCCTCCCCAACCCTTCACCAGGAATACAGTGGTCAACTTCTAACCAAAATCCTGCTGCACAGTTCAACACAACAACCAAAGTAGTCGAGTACCCAACCAATGTCTATGTAAGCTCAATGGTTTTCATCATATAAATGTGCACAACAGACAAATTTGATTTGATTATTATTTTAAAAGAAAAATACCACTATTTTGGACACAAGGCATACAATGCATTTTAAAAAATTTTAAAAGCTGAAACATTAATTATACAGATAATTTATTATAATTGACAGCATTATTATACATTTGGGGTTATGAAACACTAGTTTTGTTCTCTTCAGATGTTCGACATCACCTTAGCACCAAAGCCTACATGCACCCCTGATCCTGTGTATGGTGGCTGTGTCTGTAGGGGAGATAGCTTCACACTGGATATATCTGAGACCTTCTTATACCCGTGAGTTAGCTGTCCCTCCCTCCCTCCCTCCCTCCCTCCCTCCCTCCCTCCCTCCCTCCCTCCCTCCCTCCCTCCCTCCCTCCCTCCCTCCCTCCCTCCCTCCCTCCCTCCCTCCCTCCCTCCCTCCCTCCCTCCCTCCCTCCCTCCCTCCCTCCCTCCCTCCCTCCCTCCCTCCCTCCCTCCCTCCCTCCCTCCCTCCCTCCCTCCCTCCCTCCCTCCCTCCCTCCCTCCCTCCTCCCTCCCTCCCTCCCTCCCTCCCTCCCTCCCTCCCTCCCTCCCTCCCTCCCTCCCTCCTCCCTCCCTCCCTCCCTCCCTCCCTCCCTCCCTCCCTCCCTCCCTCCCTCCCTCCCTCCCTCCCGCCCTCCCTCCCTCCCTCCCTCCCTCCCTCCCTCTATGTGCATGGACTATTGGTACCGTATTTTGCATCAACCAGTTGCTACTAAATCTATGGGTGCTTCATTAAGATGACACTCTAATGCTTTGAGTTTGTCTTTGTATTTACTGTGGGAGCATCATGAGTTAATTAACACTGTAAAAAAGTGTGTTGTTTTGCGTGATGAATTTTGTAATTAATTCTTATTGCTGCATATAAAACGATGGCAATTAAGTATAAATAAACACTATCGGATTGTTTCTGCGAAAAGAGATGTTTTTCAAGTTTTCATTTGGAAATATAATGTCCTTTTTCATACGCAATGAAATGAAATGGGACTATCTTTCTATTATCCATACATTTCAACGCATGCATTATCATCTTGTTGTACTGGAGATTGTATTATATTTGGGTAAGGTCTCTTTTCATGGCAATAATCCCGTGTATATGAGGTTAAGTTATTCTGCAAGCCAGTTACAGTGTTTTATATCGGGTCTTGTATGATGTCACAGGTTTGCCATCCCTGGAGTGGGCAATAAATATAAGTACTCCTTCAGTCCATGTTCACCTGCCTCGTGTGGAGGGTCATATGCCACGGTAAGCAGCTCTTAGGAAGGTTTCTCTACACACACGTAGCACACACATGTGCATATGTGCATGTATGCACAAACACTTACATGGTATACATGCATACAAGCATACATGTGCACACCCACACCCACATAACACATTCATCATGGTACACAATCTATCATTATAGGTGTGTCAGAAGGATGTGACCTCAGGAACAGAAAACATTTGTGGTGTGAATGCAGCATGGACCATTTATACTCTTCATCCATTGAACTTCACCATCAGCTACACAGTCCCCGGGTCCTCTAGGTGAGCAATAATTAGGGATGGGAGGAGTATGGATGAGGGTAAAAATGAGGTAGCAAGGTCACCCAGGTGAGGATCACAACAAGAAGCTTCTAGGGTACTGCCACCCTAATACCTGTAGGGCTACATGCAGTATCTCTTGGAAAGGGCCGCAGAATAACTGATGCAATGTCCAAGTGTGAGAGTAGGTTGTCAGGTTATGATTTCCAAGAGGGTAGGTTGTCAGGTTATGATGTCCAAGAGGGTAGGTGGTCAGGTTATGATGTCCAAGTGTGAGGGTAGGTTGTCAGGTTATGATGATGTCCAAGTGTGAGGGTAGATTGTCAGGTTATGATGATGTCCAAGTGTGAGGGTAGGTTGTCAGGTTATGATGTCCAAGTGTGAGGGTAGGTTGTCAGGTTATGATGGTATCCAAGTGTGAGGGTAGGTTGTCAGGTTATGATGATGTCCAAGTGTGAGGGTAGGTTGTCAGGTTATGATGATGTCCAAGTGTGAGGGTAGGTTGTCAGGTTATGATGATGTCCAAGTGTGAGGGTAGGTTGTCAGATTATGATGTCCAAATGTGAGGGTAGATTGTCAGGTTATGATGTCCAAGTGTGAGGGTAGGTTGTCAGGTTATGATGGTATCCAAGTGTGAGGGTAGGTTGTCAGGTTATGATGTCCAAGTGTGAGGGTAGGTTGTCAGGTTATGATGTCCAAGTGTGAGGGTAGGTTGTCAGGTTATGATGTCCAAGTGTGAGGGTAGGTTGTCAGGTTATGATGATGACATATCAAAGTGTTGTAGGGAGGGGCTGTAGGATGCTTAGACTGCAGGCAGTCCAGTTGGCTGCATAGGGTGTTCTCAGAAGAGCTTTCCCATTCATTCATTCAGTCATTCATTTATTCATTCAGTCATGCTTTCTCAAAAAGCCCTTATATCAATGCGCAAATAATAAATAAATGATACAATAATTATTACTGTAACAATTCTTTTATTCATCATTTCATTGTTTATGTTTCTTGTTTTCTTTGTAAGTGCATTACAACATCTACAAAATTATAAAAAGATGCATTTAAATTTTCACTATAATCAAACGCATGTAAACACTATAGAGATTCCCGAATGCAAAGGATGCTAGATCGCCTATGGCATCTCGCACCTCATTATACCGTTGGATGGCCAGATCACCCTTTCTGAAGTCAAGAGCATGCTGGAAAGTAAACTCTGCACCACAATCATCACAGTGCAGGCAACTTTGAAGCTGGTCTGTAATATCTAATTAATAGTCAAAGCCAAAGCATCACGAAATTCTAATGGAGAGAGGTCAAAGTGGTAGTGGGAGACTGGAAGCGAGCAGTCAGTTTTGCCACTTACTGGCTCATTTCTTAACATCAAGAGATGTCAGTGTCAAAGTTTTTTTATCTTCTTGAAGTTTTTTTTACCTTATGACCCACCACTTTCTTTGCCTTCAGACATATGTTGGATGTGAGGTAAGAAAGGCCACTCCAGCCATTTCAACAAGATAGCGTTAACACCCATTCCCCCCATTCAAGCTGGCAACATGAACATGCGTAAGTTCTAACAGTGACATGTCACCACCAAAAACTGCGAAACGAAAGATTTCATTTATCTTGCAACAAGGCAAAAGAAGATTCATAGCTAGGACTAATTTGCTGTACAAATAACCATTCAAACTGCAGCAGCTTGAGGTTGTAGTTCTGAGGCTCTTTCAACACATACCAACTATGCTTGAATCTTAACTGTTTAGTGAGCTCTTCTCAATAAATCCACCAAGGGAATGATAACCATTGACTACCTTTATACCAAAATCACGAAAAGAGGCATTTACAGGTTCTTCATTTTTTTTCTACAAACAATTACTGTCTTCTGTGGTTCAAGGCAGTATCAATAACTTGGGCTCAGGGCAGTATCTCAAGCCATAACTTGGGCTCAAGACAGTATCCATAACTTGGGTTCAGGGCAGTATTTCAAGCCATAACTTGTGTTCAGGGCAGTATCTATAACTTGGTTCAGGGCAGTATCCATAACTTAGGCTCAGGGCTGTATCCATAACTTGTGTTCAGGGCAGTATCCATAACTTGGGTTCAAGGCAGTATCCAGTAGAAAAATCAGTAGAGCATATCCACAGTGGGTGTTAAAGAGGAGATGAGCACATCAGGGCCACAGAATTCAAATATTCCATAAAGCTGCTGCTCTATTCAACAAGTTAAAAGAATTTTTGCATCCACAAGAAGCAGCCCCAAGCCATTTCCATGATGTTTGTCATAGAGTTCTCTCATTACATGTATTGATCCCTTGATGCCTGCATTTAATCTAGAACATAGCGCCTCACTTTGCATAAGTTTACAACATCACGTCGTGTAAGAATTCTTCTTGTTACCTCATCAATGGCACCCCTGGGCACTTGTCTAGAGATGTCAAATGCCTTGATTTGAACAGTGGTTTTGTTATATCACTATCCATTTTAAGGATAAGGAGTAAGGCTTTAGCTGACAATTCGAACAAGATGAGAGTCCTTTTTCCCTTGTTTGAAACATCCATATATAGATGTGACCTTTTAACTATTATAACCTTGCTGGTAGCAGTTAATTTCAAATATCACTGCATCAACAGATGATGTTAGACTTTATGTTGGAAATCCCTTTTTCTCTGTACGCAAAGGCAAACATTGGTGAAATTTGAAAGAAGAGAAGGGCTACAGAACTTCAGCACAGCTGTTGCAGAACAACTAACGAACTCATACGTGAGTGCATTAATGGTAATGTATTTGTGTATTGTCTCTGATGTTTGTATTTTGTGCACAATATGTTGAATTGTGTCTCTGTAGCACCATATTGTGTTGATGGTGCACATGGATATGCTATTAGTAGGCCCAATGTGTATTGTAGAGCTCCTGTGGTATGCTCCAATGGTGTGCATGCTACAACGATAAGTGTGCTCCAATGGTGTGCTATTTCTTTTGCAGAACTTCAACATCACGATGGCAGTTGGTCAAGGCACTAGTTACTGGAATAAGGCCATGAAAAAGCCATGTATGTACATTTTATCCTGTACAGGGTGTGTGATATATGCAGCCCAGGGTGATCTGGCTTTTGGACAGATTGCTTGGTCTCTGTACATGACGAAGATAGGACATATTCAAAGCTATTCTATTTCGGCTCAGTGCACCGTTTTAGCTACAAAGCTAGTTTCAACAGAGTTGTTTCTTGTACAATCACTAAATGCACGGTTTTAGCTGCAAAGCTCACACAATTCAGAGCTGTTTCTTGTACAATCACTAAATGCAACTCATATTTGATAATAGGAGTGTAGACTATAGGAATATCGAAACATTATTGGATAGATAAATCAGTAGAAGAGTAGAAGAGTTTCTGTGTGTCTTTATGTTCTCTTTGTTAAAAGATTTCTAACTCCCCTATTGTCATATCGACTAAGTTGGATTGCCCATGGCCAGAGGATACACACTGATATAGGTATTTTACTCTGGTGATGTACAAACTCTTTGTACATTCATATCACCGAGCTACGTCATTGCACTAAATGCACTCATCAGTTGTGCACATGTGTGTGTTGTTTACAGTTGCTGTTTTTTTGTCCTTAATGCAGCCGCCTTGTTCTTCTTCAAAAATGAATTAACTCATAAGACTATCAAGCATAACCCATTGTAATCTGATGTTTCATTTATTGTGCTCACTGCAGATTAGTAAGACTCATGTTGCTTTCATTCAATTCAATTGCTTTCATTCAATTTTCATGCACAATGTAGCCACAATAATGACATGCTTGCCTACAGCTAATTGTCATTGCTTTGAAATCACTGTGTGGACACATTCACTTCCTTCTATGAACTCCATTAGCCGCATTCTGTGTAACTTGCTGGATACCCCAAGATTCTTCTCTAAGATCTTCTCATTGCACTGAGCCAGAATCTTTCCACTAACCCTTTCATTATTGAATTTTGACTTGTACTGAGACAGTCCTAATCCCTCCAACAGCTTAAGAACCTATAAATATGCATGGTGTGGCTGATCACGTGAATGGATTGTAAGCGTTAAGGATCATACCTGCGTGATATTAAGGGCTGTAAGTAGGCTGACATTCTCCTGGCGGGCTAACGGCGAGCGTTCGCCTTGAATACTTTGACGCTTCAGTTCTTCAACTTCCTTCTGTAGATTCGCGATGCTCCTGTGTGCCGCAGCAATCTCCTTCTGTTGTTCTTTCAGGAATTCCTTGCACAGGCTTAGGCCGTGTTGCAGCTCCTGGCACTTTGCTCTCAAGGACCGCACCGCACTATCCACGCATTGCGTCTCATAAGGGACTGCTTCGTCGTGTGTTCCAGTCTCAGGAAACCTGAAAACTTCGCGAGCATCGAACGTCAACAATTATAATATATAAACACAGAACTTGATCTATTGCATGAAAATGTCATGTTCCCACTGAAAATGTCATGTTCCCACTGAAAACTGCACAATGGCTTGCAAGGATTATGCATATGAAGTTGCAAAGCGCTCCTTCATGAATAGCACCCCATTGTGCATGCATGAATAAATATGATTGGTCCATGTGCGCGCATGCTGGATGTGTTTACAGTACCTGCGCCATTTGATGTCATTGAAGGCGAGGGTAGTGGCGCTATCTGAGCGATGTTCTTTTTCAGACTACTGCCAGTGCCAGATGGAAATTCTTCGCTCACCGGTAGCGATTTGGCTCGCAACGTACCCACCATGGCTTGCGCATGCGCATTACACGGCAGCTCGTAAAGCGAATCATCAAGCTGGGTCTGGGGTCCACGGGAAACATCAGGGCGTGGGTATGTTTTGTCGCTTCCTAGGCTTGTTTCGGACACGCTTCTTCCCTTCTCGGTCAGATGATATTTCGACTGTAACAAGCAAGTCCTTGATTTGATCTCGAGAAGGTCCCTTCCGCCCACTTCGACCATCTTCACCTTGACCTCCGTGTCGGGTGTGATGGAAACCTCCAACACCTCGTGGATGGTCTGGGGACTCGTCGCTACCAGCAGTGTCCATTCGACCACTTGGAGAGACAGCAGTCGTAGAGTGGCGCTATGCTCACGTTCGCCTTCCGCTCCGAACATATGAACACAGCAGGGCAGCATCGGGCTCAGTTCTTTAACAATCCTCTGGAGCGGCAGTTGAACCTCACTCGGCCGGGTCGTGAAGCCGGCGTTGCAGCCGTCCTCCAGCATCTTGACTGACTCGGTCTTGAAGCTGTACGCTCTGACGCGGATCCTTCCTTCTCTGCCGGCGTCAACGCTCTTCAAAGCCAGAATCTCACCCGCCACGATCGCTGACTCGACCTCTCCGGACTCACCTGGTTGGGTGGCGCACACGACCACTGGCGTCGGCTGAGCTTTGGCGAGATCCGCAACGTCCCGGAACGTGTAACCCGCGAAGGCCCTGCCGGCGTCCCGTTCTGGGTTGTAGACCAGTGCGCATTTCGCATTGGAGTACGCGGGCAGGGAGAAAGTTTCCCCAGAAGAAGACGTGAACGCGGCGATCTTTTTGCGCACCGTGAAATGGAGGTTGTAAACCCCGCCCACAGCGAGCGAAACCTGATCCGCGGCCTCCTCTTGAACCTTCTTCTTGCAGACCCTCACTTGCAGCGGCAACATCTCGTGATGCCTGGTGACGAGTTCTTGCAAGGACAATTCCACGTCGGGTTCTAAGTGCATGGGCCCCGGAGGTGCGAGGTGTTCTTTTTCTCGGAGTGCCAACGGGGACGAGGACGGGCTATCGCGTTCCGGGATACAACCGGTACTGCGGTGCTGTCTTCGAATTTGCATCGCCTGGGACTCGCCAAGAGAAGCGACTGATGCGTTTGAGATGAGCCCTTTCGGTGAAGTAGTGCTTTGAGGGGCGGGGCTGCCGGGACTTCTATAATTAGCCTTGCCCTCCCGCTTGAGGCATAATTCGCTGCAAGAAGCAATATGCGGAGGAGGGAAGGAGTGAGCGCGCGCTTTACAGAGCTTTCTAATACCTTGTACAGTGTACAATGATATCAAATTAATTGAGTTATGCATGCATATCATGCTTGCTTGCAAGTACAATATATGACTAGCCCGCTGCCCCATGGGACTGCATGTGGATGCGTGCATGAGCGGGTACACGTGTTATGTTTATAATTGCGCGAATAACTAGCATCGCTTGCCGCTATAGTGTGCATGTGCGCTGTCAACAAGTGGATTAAAATACAAGACAGCTGCAGTGTGCACGCTGTTCTCGTTTCCGTGCTGAAAATGTTGCCATGCACACACACACACACACACACACACACACACACACACACACACACACACACTCACACACACACACAAACACATGCACACACACACAAACACACACACACACACACTCACAAACACACACACACACATGCTGACGCACAGCTTCCTTCCGATGCATTACAAAGCTGAATCCATGCATGCAAAGTATTTGCGTACGAATTTATCCGTTATGCTGCATGAGTAATTCGATTGTCTCGTTTCATTTGCTCTATACTGTTGTCAGTGTGCAAAGCATGCAAAGAGTGTGTACAGCATTAACTCACGCCTCCACCGGGGAGCCACTCATCTCAATGTAGGGCTCCGATTCGTCATCCATTTACGCTAATTGAAGCCTAAGGTAACGACGAGAAGTCAATTACGTCTTTTAAAGAACGTGAAGTGAATTTCATAGTCCCATGCTCCCAGACACCTATATACTGACATACCTGCATGGGGCTCTTTCTTGACAGTAATACCATATAAGTTAGTAAAGTTACCAACAATATTTTTTTAAAACACGCATATGTACCGTAAACCTTTCACGATTTTCATTCCTCCGTTAAAATAGCTAGGCGGTTTACTATTTGGCATTTACATAGTCTCGTCCCCAGACTCACGTGACGTACCTATTATTGGATAATCGTTACCGCATGTGGGTCTGGGGACGGAGTCTACAAAGACCTACACAGTAGTGACCGACAATGCAGGGCAGGCCGCAGAGGCCGGAGGTATTTGGGCAGATAAAAATGGTTATTATAGTTTTGCTTCTAATCTGCGAAACACTGCATTAAAAATGAGGTGTCGGAATAATATTTTAACATCAGGTGTAATCTGCATTTGACAGAAAACATAACTACTCAACGGATGACAGTATGACCACCTATCAGCGCATCTACTGATCTCTTTGGACACATTGTGGATGATCTTCTCGATGAGGCCTGCATTCTCTAATTAGTGCATCCCTGACGTCACTGACATATTATGCAGCCGACGCATATATTAGTTGTGTCAAGAACAGATTTGTCGTAGTTTTGCGCTGTCGTTACTGCGTGTGTAAGTGTACCGGTCCTGTGCCCATATCATTATGTGTCATTGCGTGCGTTACGTTGGTTCGGGGCCACTGGCCGTCATCTTTTTTCGCGTACGGAGCAGGCGTATCTGTGCTCCAGGGGGTGGTCGCAGGTAGTAAGTTTTACAACGCAGTGACGTATTACACAGACTGACATCGGAGTGGCGTCGCTTGACATGTAAAATTAAAAATAGTTGTGGAAATTATTGTTGGACGTTGCTATGGCTATGAATAACCTCAATCACCATATATGGATATTATCTAATACAAATGTGCTTGTAGCCTTAAATTTCGAAACGAGGTAAGTCTCTGTTATATGACATTATTACCGAGGGTATCCACCTGCATTGAGCCTACCATGTTGCAGTAGCCAGAGGCTGTGCACCAGTGTTTGAGCGGCCATCTTGCGCCCGCGTATTGGCCCTGGTTTGAGCTAGGATATACGCCATTGTACAAAAACAATCAAGTGTGCCTGTATTTTTTTTGTTGTGGGTTAGGACGAGAAAGAGGTCGCAAATAAAAAAAAAGCAAAGGGCGAGTCTGTTGAAACCGAAGGGGGGCAACACAGTTGTTGGTAGACGCATTGTATATGTGTGTGCGCGTGTGTGTGTGTATGTGTGCGTGTAGGTATGTGTGCATTTATGTGTGCGTGTGGGGCGTACGTTCTGACGTCTTGTGTGTGTGTGTGTGTGTGTGTGTGTGTGTGTGTGTGTGTGTGTGTGTGTGTATGGAACGTGCGTGCTTTGTGCGTTGGCAGCATAAGATACGGGAGGGAGAGAGGAAATGCGATGTTATGCGTCATTTAATGTCCTCCCCCTCTCCCTCCAGTAATTGTTCACACCCATGGCTTCTGAACACCAGTCGATCGCAGGGCACGTCCAAGTCATCAACCCCCATGAGCTAGCCAGAGACCTCCACGCAGACCAGCAGTACTTCATCATCGACTGTCGCCCGGTCCTCGCCTACAACTCATGCCACATCAGCGGCGCCATCAATGTCAACTTCACGGGCATGATAAAGAAGCGGTTCCTGGCCGGGAAGATCACCCTCACCGACCTCCTCACCACGGAGGAAGGGAAGGCCAAGTTCCAGTCCAGTGTGGGTGGGGCCACGGTGGTTTACGACGATAGCACCGGGGACATGAAGGACCTGAGTGCCTCCCACCCTTTGGTGCTCGTCATGAGGGCCCTGGTGGTGATGGGGAAGTGCCCTTACCTGCTCCGAGGTAACAGGATGGAGGGTGTGTGGTGGGAGGTGTGTCTCTGAGGTATGGTGGAGGGGTGTGGCAGAGGTGGAGAAGGGTGAGGTGAATGTGGTGAGGGGGAGAGTGTATTTTCAGCTTGTGGTGTTTTGTGTGATAGTGATGAGCATTGAGGCTTGTTGATGCCACATGAATGATACTGAATGCAAAAGTACAGGCTGAGAGGATGTGGGTTGGAGGGAGGAGTGGGTTGAAGGGGAGGGGAGGGTATACACCAATTCTCTCTCTATGTCTTCCCTCAAATCTTATTGATGGTGTGTTAGGATTGGTGGTGAGGCAGACATGCTTTGATGTGTGATGTGGGTGGCATACAATCTCTAAGCATTTGTGTTGTCATGCATGGTTTGGTGCATTGGATTTATTTATTTTACGCATGTGCTCTTGTGTGCTCTGTGCGTTCCTTTGTGTGGATGAATACAAGAGTGTTTCTCGTGTGTGATATAGCAATGCTGGGTCACTGTAAATGATCAGGGATCCACACCTGTGTACAGACATGAGGGATCAACAGAGAGTTTACTCATGTTGGCTGTTGTTAGCAGTTATGTCCCTTGTGTTTGATTATCATCACTGGGTGGATTGTAATTGTGACTGTGGGTGTATTTGATAATGGTGTTATGTGTTAGATTGTGCATATTCTTGGAACAAATGTCATTTGCAACTGTGCATGTACAATGTATCTGCGTATGTGTGTGTGCATGTGTGTGTGTGTGTGTGTGTGTGTGTGTGAATGTGTCTTCCATATATGTGAATGTGTGCACATGCAGTAACATTTTGTAGGGCAAAGGCTATTATGTAATACCTTCATCCTTTTTTCGCACTTGTTTTTTCCTTCTATTGTACGCACATGTGGTGTGCTCGACTCTCCTCTGGACCATCACTCTTACACACTGTTTCTTCCCCACCATGCCATTGCTGCACCGTACACCCCAGGGGGTCTGAATGAGTTCAACGTACTGCACCCCAGCCTCTGTGAGGTCAGTCTCCCATCCGTGAACAGATCCATCGTTTCGTCTCCTCCAACACCCAATCCTACTACTCCAGGTACAGTGCCCCACCTCTTCTGATGTATTGTTCCGTCCACCCAACGTAGCCATGCCCCTCGGTGTGTGTGTGTGTGTGTGTGTGTGTGTGTGTGTGTGTGTGTGTGTGTGTGTGTGTGTGTGTGCGTGCGTGCGTGGTGCGTGTATTGACGTGGCATGTTAGAATCAATCACTGTTCCCCCAACTACCTCCTGCAGTGGTGAGACCTTACCATGTTAAGGCTGCAGTCATGCTAAAAGGTGCACTCCCATATTAAGGCTATACTGCATGTTAAGGTCACTCCATGTTAAGGTCACTGCATGTTAGGGTCACTCCATATTAAGATCACTCCATGTTAAGGTCACTCCACCTTAAAAATACTGTGAGTTGTATGTACATGACAACTGCATTAGACATGCCACACTCCATGGCTGAAACCTGCACTGCCAAAGCAAGGACTGTCTATATCTCTGGCATGGTAGGGCAGGACATGAAGGCATGCTTGGAGGTGACACATTTTGCACTTCAGTATCATTAAGGTTTCTATTTAGCACCTGATAGTATCCTGCTGAGTCACACAGCAGCTTCTGTCTCACTCATACAACTAAAAATACATTACAACAATAGTGCATTACAACACACAACACAGTGCATTGCAGCACTCTATGCATTGATTTACACACGTGTGTACACATGTTTGCACACGCATATCCCCTAATAAATATTGCATATCCCCTAATAAATATTCTCGTGTGCACTGTTCTCCGTGAAGACAGGTCTGGGAACTAGGCATATTTGAGCAAGGTCAGCCCAGCAGATGCAACTCACCAGATGTCGCCTGGCCCTAACGGATAGAATGGCAGCCATTTCTAAATGACTTAACAGATGATTTTGAAAATGCTCAGTGTAACCGCCTTCTCTCCCCTAGTGTTCAGTTGCCTAGGGATCTCTCCCCTAGTGTCCAGTTGCCTAGGGATCTCTCCCGTGGTGTTCAGTTGCCTAGGGATCTCTCCCCTAGTGTTCAGTTGCCTAGGGATCTCTCCCCTAGTGTTCAGTTGCCTAGGGATCTCTCCCCTAGTGTCCAGTTGCCTAGGGATCTCTCCCCTAGTGTTCAGTTGCCTAGGGATCTCTCCCCTAGTGTCCAGTTGCCTAGGGATCTCTCCCCTAGTGTCCAGTTGCCTAGGGATCTCTCCCCTAGTGTCCAGCTGCCTAGGGATCTCTCCCCTAGTGTTCAGTTGCCTAGGGATCTCTCCCCTAGTGTTCAGTTACCTAGGGATCTCTCCCCTAGTGTTCAGTTGCCTAGGGATCTCTCCCCTAGTGTTCAGTTACCTAGGGATCTCTCCCCTAGTGTTCAGTTGCCTAGGGATCTCTCCCCTAGTGTCCAGTTGCCTAGGGATCTCTCCCGTGGTGTTCAGTTGCCTAGGCATCTCTCCCCTAGTGTTCCAGCAACTCTTCCCTAAGGTGTTTGACCTTTCAGTGGCCTAGGGATCTCTTCATGCCTTCCCTGAGCCTTAGCAGAGCCTGTGATACACACGTGATTGTGTTGCCATGGGGAGGAAGCTTTGGCAACAAGGGGAGGGGCTATGTCACAATGGGAGGGGGCTATGACAGGCTACAAGTACTGCTAATAGATTGGCAAGTAAATCAAGTGTGGCTGTTGGAAGGGATGTGAGGTAGGATTGGAACTTTGTGAGTTTCGATGTTATCGTTTGCTGAAATTGTTGGAGTTGAACCTGATGGGGTGTCAGAGTTGACCCTGATTGGGGTGTCAGGGGGTTAACCCTGATGGGGTGTCTGGGTTAACCCTGATGTGGGTGTCAGAGTTAATCGTGTATGCGCCATGTTCCTCCCCAATGCCCAAACCTTCAAAGGTGCAGTGTTTTTACTTGTGGTAGCAGTGGTGTTGTGCATCTTCCCCTGTGGGGTCATTCAGCTAGGGTAGTCATTGGGGTCATGCAGCTAGGGTAGTCATTGGGTCATGCAGCTAGGGTAGTCATTGGGGTCATGCAGCTAGGGTAGTCATTGGGGTCATGCAGCTAGGGTAGTCATTGGGTCATGCAGCTAGGGTAGTCATTGGGGTCATGCAGCTAGGGTAGTCATTGGGGTCATGCAGCTAGGGTAGTCATTGGGGTCATGCAGGCGATCAGTGCTCTGTGGGGTCCCTCTTGGGACTGTGTTGTGCATCAATGGTTGCTCAGTGCATACCTATGCTATGTGGGTGCAATCAGCATTCTCTTTCCTTTGATGATGATGGCCTCTGATGTTTGTTGAAGGAGTCTTGTCTGCAAGTGGGAGTTCAGTTTTTTGCTGTTTCTTTCATTTAATTTCCTTGTTTATTGCTCTAATTGTTGCAAATGTCTGGCTCCTCTCTTGTTCTGTGGTACACTGCCTCTGCAGACATAAGGAGAGGGCTTAATTCTGTATTGCTACTGTTGTGTTTCACGGCTGTTGTGTGCTTCCGTTTACTGCTGCTGTTATTCTGGTCTATGTGTTGTGTGTGCAGAGATGAGAGATCAGCCACTGGACTGGAAGAAGGCACCACCTGTGCATGTACTCAACTATTTGGTCCTTGGAGGAGAGAAGGATGCCAGAAGCAAAGAGGTGTGTGTGTGTGTGTGTGTGTGTGTGTGTGTGTGTGTGTGTGTGTGTGTGTGTGTGTGTGTGCATGTGTGTGTGCATGTGTGTGTGTGTGTGTGTGTGTGTGTGTGTGTGTGTAAATTTAGTCTATTTATGTGTGTGTGTGCATATGTACTTGTGTGGAAGTTTTATGTGGGAATGTGTGCACTTTAGTCTACAGTGTACTATCACATTTAGATACGAATCTTGGTACAGTCAATACTTGTTTCAGTTGGGGTTGTGGGAAAGTTGTGTGTTCCGCAAAGTGAATGGCAAGCAGCTTTGGTTTCAGAGATATGTAGCAGTAGAGGTTGCTATGTGGTCAGAGAGATGTACAGTAGAGATTGCTATGTGGTCAGAGAGATGTACCAGTAGAGGTTGCTATGTGGTCAGAGAGATGTACCAGTAGAGATTGCTATGTGGTCAGAGAGATGTACAGTAGAGATTGCTATGTGGTCAGAGAGATGTAGGTTGCTATGTGGTCAGAGAGATGTACCAGTAGAGGTTGCCCTGTGGTCAGAGAGATGTACCAGTAGAGGTTGCTCTGTTGTCAGAGAGATGTACCAGTAGAGGTTGCTATGTGGTCAGAGAGATGTACCAGTCGAGGTTGCTATGTGGTCAGAGAGATGTAGCAGTAGAGGTTGCTATGTGGTCAGAGAGATGTACCAGTAGAGATTGCTATGTGGTCAGAGAGATGTACAGTAGAGATTGCTATGTGGTCAGAGAGATGTAGGTTGCTATGTGGTCAGAGAGATGTACCAGTAGAGGTTGCCCTGTGGTCAGAGAGATGTACCAGTAGAGGTTGCTCTGTTGTCAGAGAGATGTACCAGTAGAGGTTGCTATGTGGTCAGAGAGATGTACCAGTCGAGGTTGCTATGTGGTCAGAGAGATGTAGCAGTAGAGGTTGCTATGTGGTCAGAGAGATGTACCAGTAGAGGTTGCTATGTGGTCATTGCTGCAATACTGCACGTGTGTATGGTTGCAGCGCTTCAGGGTCTTCTAATTCTTGTGGTTAATCTTTCAGTAATTACAATAGACCAAGTCCAGTTGTGGTGCCAGTTTTCTCATGTTTTGTCCTCTGATGGTCATTGTTAGGTATTTGATGAGTTCAAGATCACATTTGTTCTCAACATGACTCCGTTGTGTCCCAACTACTTTGAACATGATGCCAGGATTCAGTACAAGCGAATAGCTGTGCAGGATACGGGCTCACAGAAGATGTCCAATTTTTTCAACGAGGCCTTCGATTTCATCGGTTAGTTACCATTGGGGTGTGTGTATGTGTGTGTGTGTGTGTGTGTGTGTGTGTGTGTGTGTGTGTGTGTGTGTGTGTGTGTGTGTGTGTGTGTGTGTGTGTGTGTGTGTGTGTGTGTGTGTGTGTGTGTGTGTGTGTGTGTGTGTCACTGTGTGTGCATGTTGTTTATATCCTCATGTATGCTATGGTGGTCAATCACTATGTGTGGGCTCAATAGAGTTGCGTTCATTCATTTTGCCACCACTATCTACAAACAAATAATTGGGTTCTGGCTGCCAATGTGTGACACAAGATCCCAATCCTTATGCTGTTGCAGCACTATGGCTTGATAAACATTCCATGATGCAATTATGCTACCCACTTAGCTCATGTGGTGATGTCACTGCTTTAAGTGACAGTTTAACCACATACCTGCATGATTTCACCTGATGATTCATACCATGTTGCCAAAATGCTGGGCAGGGTTAGGTCATGCATGCGCCTTGTGTATTGTAGGACTGTGTGAAACATTCTATGTTGGGTAAATGAAGCACATCTTTGTTGCCCTGTGGTTAGGGAGAACAGACTCTGCGTGTTGGGGGAACTGCATCTGGTGGATGTATTTGCATGGAGGTGTTTGTGGCCTGATTAAAATATTCATATGTTCCTGCATTTAAGCTTTGGGTAGTAAACATAGTGCTGTCACTATATATTGCTGATGGACCACTCGTTCGGTTGTTTATTTCTACTGTATGATATCATCTTTGTCATTATACTCTATAAACAAGGTGTCTTCCCAAAGGAATTGCGATTGTTTACTGAACTGATGTCATGTAGCTAATTCATCTTATGAATACACTTATGTTCTATGAAATATTTATGACCAATAGATGATTTCAGAAATGTCTGTGTTCTCCTTTCTCCCTCCCTCTCTCTTCTTCCCTCTCTCTTCTTCCCTCTCTCTTCTTCCCTCTCTCTCCCTTATTCTCCCTCCCTCTATTTACTTTCTTCTCTCCATCTCCCTCCTCTCATTCTCCCTCCCTTACTGTTCCTCTCTCCCTTCCTCTCCCTCTCTTACTCTCCCCATCTCTCTCCTCTCTTTCCCTCCCTCTGCCTCCCTCTTCTCTTCTCCCTCTTCCTCCCTCCTCCCTCTCCCTCCCTTCTCCCTTTCCCTCCCTCTCCCTCCCTCCCTCTCCCTCCCTCCCTCTCCCTCCCTCCTCCCTCTCCCTCCCTCCTCCCTCTCCCTCCCTTTCCTCTCCCCTCCCCTCCTCTCCCTCCCTCCTCCCTCTCCCTCCCTCCTCCCTCTCCCTCCCTCCTCCCTCTCCCTCCCTTTCCTCTCCCCTCCCCTCCTCTCCCTCCCTCCTCCCTCTCCCTCTCCCTCCCTTCTCCCTCCTCCCTCTCCCTCCCTCCTTCCTCTCCCTCCCTCCTTCCTCTCCCTCCCTCTCTGTGTTTTGGTGGTGTCACTAGGACACATAGTGATCCATTATGTAAATCTGATGATGGTTTTCACGTATTAGACTGGTCATACTTAGGGAACCAAAATATAATATACACAGAACAGCAATCAAAGTGTAATGAAATTTCTTGGAGGGTGAGGCCTCCTGAAAGGGATTCATTCTTCCCCCTTGTTTTCATAACATTTGATAGCAAAGGTTGTATTTCATGTTACAGAGTCTGTGGAATAAGAATGGCCCACCAATATTTGGGGATTTTATATAGGAGGTTATATTGTACACACGCACACACACACACACACACACACACACACACACACACACACACACACATACACACACATTGAATATAATATATACAGTCACCCTCCTTTTGCCCTTCCATTCTGCACTCACCCCACCTTCCACCCTCCCTCCCTCCCACCAAAACAAGTGCGTAGCTCGGGTAGCTGTGTCCTCATCCACTGCATGGCCGGCATCTCTCTCCCTTACCCTCCCTCAGCCTTTCTCTTCTTTCTTCTCTCCCTCTCCCTCCTCTCATTCTCCCTCCTCTCCCTCTCTTACTCTCCCCATCTCTCTCCTCTCTCCCCCTCTCCTCTCCTCCTCCTCCCTCCTCCCTCTCCCTCCTTCCTCCCTCTCCCTCCTCCTCTCCCTCTCCAATCCCTCTCCTCTCCCCTCTCCTCTCCCTCCCTCTCCTCTCCCTCCCTCTCCTCTCCTCTCCTCTCCTCTCCCTCCCTCTCCTCTCTCCCTCCCTCCTCTCCTCTCCCTCTCCTCTCCCTCCCTCCCTCTCCTCCTCCCTCTCCTCTCCCTCCCTCTCCTCTCCCTCCCTCTCCTCTCCTCCCTCTCCTCTCCCTCCCTCTCCTCTCCCTCCCTCTCTCTCCCTCCCTCTCCTCTCCCTCCCTCTCCTCTCCCTCCCTCTCCTCCCTCCCTCTCCTCTCCCTCCCTCTCCTCTCCCTCCCTCTCCTCTCCCTCCCTCTCCTCTCCCTCCCTCTCCTCTCCCTCCCTCTCCTCTCCCTCCCTCTCCTCTCCCTCCCTCTCCTCTCCCTCCCTCTCCTCTCCCTCCCTCTCCTCTCCCTCCCTCTCCTCTCCTCCCTCCCTCTTCCTCTCCCTCCCTCCCTCTATCTCTACTCCCTCATCCTCTCCTCCCTCTCCTTCCCTCTCCTCTCCCTCTCTCCTCTCCCTCTCCCTCTCCTCTCCCTCCCTCCTCTCCCTCTCCGTCCCTCTACCCTCCCTCCTCCTCCCTTCCTCTCCCTCCCTCTCCTCTCCCTCTCCCTCCCTTCTCCATCCTCCCTCTCCTCCTCCCTCCTTCCTCTCCCTCCCTCTCTGTGCCTTGGTGGTGTCACTAGGACACATAATGATCCATTATGTAAATCTGATGATGGTTTTCACGTATTAGACTGGTCATACTTAGGGAACCAAAATATAATATACACAGCAAAGGCATTCATGAACAGCAATCAAAGTGTAATGAAATTTCTTGGAGGGTGAGGCCTCCCGAAAGTGATTAATTCTTCCCCCTTGATAGCAAAGGTTGTATTTCATGTTACAGAGTCTGTGGAATAGGAATGGCCCACCAATATTTGGGGATTTTATATAGGAGGTTATATTGTACACACACACACACACAAACACAAACACATACACAGACATTGAATATATAATATACAGTCACCCTCCTTTTGCCCTTCCATTCTGCACTCACCCCACCTTCCCCCCTCCCTCCCTCCCTCCACCAGAACAAGTGCGTAGCTCGGGTAGCTGTGTCCTCATCCACTGCATGGCCGGCATCTCTCGCTCGGTGACACTGGTCATCGCCTACCTCATGCAGTACTACGGGCTACCCATGCAGCAGGCCTACCAGTTTGTCAAGGACAAGCGGCCGGCCATCTCCCCAAACCTCAACTTCATGGGTCAGCTGGTGGAATTTGATCGCAACCATCAAGGAGAACAAGCTGACCCAATTCCTCGATATCTCCGCATACCGTCCCACGGCCGAACAGGAGAAGCTGTCAGAGAACATGAGGGCCAAGTCGAGCGAGTCCTCCAGCACGGAGACGACCCCTGAGCCCATCAGGTGCAACGAGCCCATACCCCAGCCCGCTATCCAGTTTGTGCTGAAGCCCCTCGTACCCAAGGCCAGGCACAAGAAGACCACGCCCATCCAGGGCGTCGGGGAGTCGAAATCGGTGCCGGCTGTCTCGCCCAAGGTGGAGGACAAGACGAATCCGATTGCGTCGTTGCAACCATGCAGTGTCTCTGCCCATACCCGTTCCGGGCCGGAGCTGGTGGAGTTTTTCTGCCCCACCCCTCTCGATCGGCAGTGTTACGGACCCGACCCCTGGTGTAGTGAGGTCGTCTCAAGACTTGAGGGAGCTGTTGCCTGTCTCCTTGGAAGGGACTCAGAGGTCATTTGTGAGGCTTTCACTAGGGGAGATGTCTGCGCTGGATTAATCATCAAAAGGGGGGGAGGGGCAGTCTTATTGCATGCATATTCGTTTTTTATTTGTTTTCCTTTTTTTTTGCTTCTTCTGTTGAATGAGGAGAGAGGAGTGATTTTGTTCTGTGATTGTATCTTTTTGCGCAACAAATATTTGAATCTCTCTATGATCAATATTTTGAAATTGAAAGGGAGCACAGGTGGTATGCCTACAATAGAATGGCTCTGTGGGATATCCACAGGCAAGGTAAAAATTAACTGCAAGTAGCCTTGTAGAGGGTATCAGTTATTATTAATACTCAGGTCACATGGAAAGAAATTATGAGATAAACTTTAGCCTTCACATCATCTTTGCACCACTGGGATGAAGCCATTTTCATAAGTAGATCACAACCAGCCTGTTCCATCCAGAACAAGCTCTCTCACAGGCAGAAGGTGTGTGGTGCTCCCGGAGTCTTGACTGCTGCAGATGCCTTACTTGTGTCTTGCAGCTGCTTGGCTTCACGCCCTGGCTATCACGTCGCTGGACCTCCATGTGATTGACAGTGCTGCTGGCCTTCATGTAGGGCAAATGGCCAGACAGGGTTCCATGTTGGCATGGAAAAGTGGCAAAACTTCTGGTGTTTGTCCTGTCACCTTGCTCATATCACTGTATGTCACGTGATAGAGGGCAGGTGAATAGCAACTTAGGCTGAGAAGAAGGTCACAACTCTTTTATATATTTGGGGCAATCCAAAGGTGTGCATTTGATTTGGAGTGATTGCACTCCCATCAAATGGTGTTTGTTTAAACATCTTCGTTACTGTTGTGTGCATTTAATACCTCTATCATGTGTACCCACAACTGCTCTGTCACTCGGATCAAATGGAAACATGCACTTCATTATCAAAGACAATCTTTGATCATCAATAACTCGGTGACAAAATTAGTTAATTAACTCACCAGCTAGGGGTAGTACACAGGTCCAGCTAAGCTCATTACACCTTTGGTCACTTGAGGAATACTTCCTAGCTCGGGTAGCTGTGTCCTCATCCACTGTATGGCCGGCATCTCTCTCCCACTCCCTCCCTCTCTCCCACCCTCTGCCTCCCTCTTCTTTTTTCTCTCCTTCCCTCCCTCATCTCATTTTCCCTCCCTCCTCCCTCTCCCTCTCTTACTCACCCCATCTCTCTCCTCTCTCTCCCTCTCTTCTCCGCCCCTCTCCCTCCCTCCTCCCTCTCCTCTCCCTCCCTCCTCCCTCTCCCTCCCTCCTCCCTCTCCCTCCCTCCTCCCTCTCCTTCCATCCCCCTCTCCCTCCGTCCTCCCTCTCCAACCTGTCCCTCCCGCTGCCTCCCTCTCCTCTCCCTCCCTCTCCTCTCCCTCCCTCTCCTCTCCCACTCCTCTCCCTCCCTCTCCTTTCCCTCCCTCTCCCTCTCCCTCCCTCTCCTCTCCCTCCCTCTCCTCTCCCTCCCTCTCCTCTCCCTCCCTCTCCTCTCCCTCCCTCTCCTCTCCCTCCCTCTCCTCTCCCTCCCTCTACTCTCCCTCTCCTTGCTCTCTCCCTCCCTCCTCCCTCTCCCTCCCTCCTCCCTCTCCCTCCTCCTCCTCTCCTCCCTCCTCCCTTCCCTCCCTCCCTCCCTCCTCCTCTCCTCCCTCCCCTCCTCCCTCTCCCTCCCTCCTCCCTCTCCCTCCCTCCTCCCTCTCCTCCCTCCTCCTCTCCCTCCCTCCTCCCCTCTCCCTCCCTCCTCCCTCTCCCTCCCTCCTCCCTCCCTCCCTCCTCCCTCTCCCTCCCTCCTCCCTCTCCCTCCCTCCTCCCTCTCCCTCCCTCCTCCCTCCTGCCCTCCCTCCCTCCTCCCTCTCCTCCTCCTTCGCAATTCCCTCCTTCTCACCTCTATCCCTCCGTCTCCTCTCCTCTCCGCTCATCCCTCTTCCTCCGATCCTCACTGCCTCAACTCTCTCCATCTTCTCCGGACTCCCTCCTGTCCTCCCTCTAGCAATCCCTCCTCCTAATCTCCCTCCCTCTCCTCATCCTCTCCTCAGACTCTACTCTCCCTCCTCCTCTACTGCTCCCTCTCATCTACTCTCATCTCCCTCCTACTCTCTCCCTCCTCCGCTCCCTTCCCTCCTTCCCTCTCCCTCCCGCCTCCCTCCTCCCTCCTACCTTCTCCCGTCCCTCCCTCTCCTCTCCCTCTCCTCTCCCGTCCCTCCTCCCTCTATCCATCAGCCTTCTACCTCCTCCTCCTCTCCTCCTCCTCTCCCTCTCCCTCTCACTCTCCTCTCCACTCTCCTCTCCTCTCCTCTCCTCGCCGCTCTCCTACTCCGGCCCTCTCCTCTTCCCTCTCCTCTCCCTCTCCCTCCTCCTCTCCCTCTCCTCTCTCCTCCCTCTCCCTCTCTCCTCTCTCCTCCCTCCCCTCTCTCCCCCTCTCTACCCCCTCTCTCCTCTCCCTCCCTCCTCCCTCTCCCTCTCGACCCCCTCTCTCTCCCCCCTCCTCCCTCTCCCTCCCTCCTCCCTCTCCCGCCCTCCTCTCTCTCCCTCCCTCCTCCTTCTCTCTCACAGGCAGAATGTGTGTTGTGCTCCCGGAGTCTTGACTGCTGCAGATGCCTTACTTGTGTCTTGCAGCTGCTTGGCTTCACACCCTGGCTATCATGTCGCTGGACCTCCATGTGCTGCTGGCCTTCACATAGGGCAAATGGCCAGACAGGGTTCCATGTTGGCATGGAAAAGTGGCAAAACTTCTGGTGTTTGTCCTGTCACCTTGCTCATATGTGATAGAGGGCTGTGTGTAGTAGCAACTCAGGCTGAGAAGAAGGTCACAACTCTTCATACCCTGTTATGTATTTGGGGCCATCCAAAGGTGTGCATTTGTCTTGGAGTAATTGCACTCCCATCAAATGGTGTGAAGAGTAGTTTGTTTAAACTTGTTCGTTACTGTTGTGTGCATTTAATATGTCTACCTCCGTCACTCGGATTGTAAAAAAAGACCAACAAATGGAATCATGCACTTCATAATCAAAGACAAATCTTTGATCATTAATAACTCGGCGACAAAATTAGTTACTTAACTCACCAGCTAGGGGTAATGCACAGGTCCAGCCAAGCTCATTACACCTTTGGTCACGTGAGGAATACTTCCTAAGCTGAGCAGCTGGTCACACTGCTGAACCTGCTCCCAAAACCAGAGATGAATTGAGCTGTGAAACAACACTAAGAACAAAAGCTGATGGTTCTGCCGGGAACCAAAATGTCCAGAGGCCACTTCCATCGTCTACCTGAACAGCTATGTCCCATACACAATGCACACGTTCAATGGGACAATCAATAGCTTGTCATAGCTTGCTATTATTATTATCATTAATAATAATATTGGTAAAGGCTGGCCGAGGGCAATTGCCGGCGCCTTGTTGGCAAGACAATGTATAAAAGAATAGCCCATATATTCAAGATCTAAAAATTGTCATAGTCACTATGATTAAATTAGGTACGCAATTTTTAAGGTGATCCAAAATTTCATACCTCTGTCTTCCAATAAGTGCTCGATTCTTGAGGTTGTTTCTCCATCATGAATAATTTGATTGAAAATTTCAATGCACCCCTTATCACTAAATTTTATCTTTTGGAGCTTTTATAGTCCACAGATAATGTGCTTTAACCAGTGTATATTATATAATTTACAGTTAATTAATACTTGTAATTGCTTATAAGATAACAATAAACATTTGCTGTATGGCAATTGGTGCAAAGAAGCCAGAGTACTGTCTCCCGGCTGGCCTCTCACCTAGCCATCGGTTCTTTCCGTAAGTCGAGAGTGATCTCCGACATATATGGAAAGTTGAACTTGTCCCTGGTGCAGTCCAATTTCAGGGCTATTCTCACTACATATTAGTTTGACACTGGAACCGAGTTGTCTCGTACCCAGACCCACCATGACGTAAGTGTTTATCGCTTACGCGATAAACACTTACGTCATGGTGGGTCTGGGTACGAGACTAGGAACCGAGGGATATTTAGAATCCCTGAGGGCCCTAGTCTCGTACCCAGACCCAACTGTATGTCGCTTACAGTATGAGAACTCTATTTGCAGGTTTCTAGGGATAATAGCTGAGCGTGTTATTCTACATACTGCGTGATTATTACCCAATGCGAGATTGGTACTATAGTCGTTCTTTAAAACCGTTCGTAGCTCGAGTTATACCTTCCTAAGGAAGAAGACGACGACGACGACGACGACGACGACGACGACGACTATGAACACGTAGATCTTTCGATTGCTGCAACGAGATAAGTGATCCGTTTCTCCGTTGTCCCTCCCGACACGATTTAAAAATTTTAATGACATTCATCATTCCTCAATCAATCCTATATTATAGGATTGATTGAGGAATGATGAATGTCATTAAAATTTTTAAATCGTGTCGGGAGGGACAACGGAGAAACGGATCACTTATCTCGTTGCAGCAATCGAAAGATCTACGTTTTCATGCTAGTTTCATATCATTAAACTATGCGCTTCCAGACAAAGAACCTGCTTCTCGTGCCCATTCCCAAAAAGATTGTTCATAGTCGTCGTCGTCGTCGTCGTCGTCGTCGTCGTCGTCGTCTTCTTCCTTAGGAAGGTATAACTCGAGCTACGAACGGTTTTAAAGAACGACTATAGTACCAATCTCTTCAGAATTTACCGGCACGTTATCCTAGCATGTCATTTGGACACATATCACATCTAGAAAGAAACTACAGCGAGAAATACCTTATTTGGTTGCAAGTTCTATGGCCATCTAGCAAGTTCTTAATAAAATGTATAATTTTAGGGAGTATAAATACTCCAACAGGCACTGGTGTTCCTATCGCAGTTTAGTCGTTACTTACTTTGGCTAGTGAAGTTGTTTTTCTAACAATGCCTTCGCGTAATCAAAAGAAGAGATCTAAGCAACGAGCGGAATACCTCCAAAAACGAGAAGATATTTTATCACAAGAGAACAAGGCTAAAGCCCGAGCGCGCTACAAGGCCGACCCTGAAAAGAAGAAGGCCTCTGTACGCGACACCTACAAGGCCGACCCAGAAAAGAAGAAGGCCTCTGTACGCGACACCTACAAGGCCGACCCTGAAAAGAAGAAGGCCTCTGTACGCGACACCTACAACGCAAATGCTGTATCTAAGCGTGCTGCTAAAAGGCAGCGATATCAAGTCGGCGTCGAGGAGAACCGTGCTGCTAAAAGGCAGCGATATCAAGAGGGCGTCGAGGAGAACCGTGTTGCTAAAAGGCAGCGATATCAAGAGGGCGTCGAGGAGAACCGTGCTGCTAAAAGGCAGCGATATCAAGAGGGCGTCGAGGAGAACCGTGCTGCTAAAAGGCAGCGATATCAAGAGGGCGTCGAGGAGAACCGTGCTGCTAATAGGCGGATATACAGGGGCAATTCATCTACCATTAAGGCAGCTAGAAGGAGTCGGTATTGGAAGGGTCGTAGAACTACCACTACCACCCAAAGGTACACGGCCAATAATTGGATTCCGTTACGGATACGTTGGAATTGCTACACGGATCCGATATATTACGAGCGTAACGCAAGCGATGGGTAACCGATTTTTTTGGAAGCGTGGCAATAATTTGCGTATAGCATGCGTGTACGCCTCCGATACGTACCCGTATACGTAAAAGCGACGTATGGTGGTTTCTATACCACGCCCGCGTCCGTACTAGTAGTTATAGTAAACAATGACTACAAATAAACTCAAATATTTAATTTTTATGGCAAACAATGCATACAGAATATGTTATAACAGTACATATTGTTGTCTGTGTTATGTACAAAAACAGTTTTCTTTTGTGTCACCAGTACTCGTTCAATCCTAGATGTTGTCTCCTGTTCTGCCAAGACACATTGGTTGTCACACTGGTGTACGACAGAGACTGCACAGTTGACAAGTGTTGATGCTATGCAACGAATCACGTTCGTCAGTGTTAGCAGTGAACAACCCCACTCATTGAGGACGGGCTCAGTACCACTCAGCACAGGCTCCAAATAACGAACCAAACAAAATGTTGCTTGCTCTGTGTGAACGCTGCCAATAAACAATCCAGTCTCCAATCCCACCTGTAAAACAATAAGACATATGAGTCATACACATGAGAATACCAAATACATCATACCGAGGTGGAAGCTTGAGAATTGTATTCTATGTAGTCCTGTACATTAATAAGTTGTCCATTTTTTCCCACAGTCGCTCTACCCCATTGCACTGGTGTCAAGTTTGAAATTCCATGTGGCAACAGAACAGTGAACTTTGCATCTATTTCTTCTAATGACATCGTTTTCCCTTCCAATGTAATCGGTACTGAAGCCAATGGAGCTTTTGTTCTAGCTGAACACTGCAAAAAAAATACAAACATATATATAAACAAATGTTCACATGTAAACACACACCTCCTACACACATTAAAAAATTTACTCACATACATGGAACATGTACAAACATGTACATACACACATTGAGTAAACAACAACAATGACAAAAAAGTAGTTAAAATATTATTTTATCTCAAACAAAAACAGACAAAGAACATAACGCATTAATTTTTTTACATCATACTCATACCCATATTATTACCTTTCGTAGTGTCCCATGTTTATGAATTCCACTCCCACGTTCTTGGACTTCACCACCTAAAAAGGCTTGAACTTCTTTGGTGTGGTAAAGGTTGACAAGGTCCTCACCACATCTGCAAGTAAAAAATTAAGCTTTACAACTCAGTCTCAAGGAATATCAGACCTTTCAGATGTATTGTAGCAACTGCCGGAAAAGGTAAATCTAATACTTTCTTGTATAGCAAAAGCAGTAGCAATATATTGCTAGGGGCCTGTCTGTTGCTATATACATTGCGTGACTGTATAACAGAATTGTAGCTCTCACACCTGAAACACAATACATGTATGTTCCATGCAATATGTTGTCCTCATGCACATTGTGGAACTTACCTTTCTGTGTTGAATGAAGATGCAGGCCAGAACCTCAACATGCTGTCAGGAAGATGCAGTATCAGGTGAATTTTCAGTTTCTTTCTCCACGTCACGCTGTAGCAATCAATAGCCCTTGCAAATCGGTGACACACGTCTCTGTACAATTCAATCTTCTGAGGTTTAAACTCATCGCAATACACCATTTTGAAAACCTATTTTGCATGACAAAATTACAAAATGAAAAACACAATCACATTTCCAAGATTACATACCATTGGCAAGGCAAGCCAGACTTCAATCTCAGCCTCAGAAAGGTAAGGCGAAAAAATGAACATCGCAATTTGTGCTAAGAACTTGAAGTCTCTGCCTGCAAACGAAATGAAACATTATAGGATAATCTGCAAGTTAAACCAGAGAATGAGAATGCATAAATGAAAGTTAGCTAACCTACAAACGATTTATAGTGCCTAGATATGTCAGATGAAATTCCACCAGTTAGACCTGAGGAGGGTAATGCTGCAATACGAGCTACCACTTCCTTCCGCTGTTTTTCAGATAGTTGCTCCATTTTTTTCCCACAACAAATATTTGTACGGTCCAAGCCCCAATGTATGGAGTGATTCAATTGGTGTACTCCTGTACAATAGATGGATAGCTGTAATTTGTGAGGCTGTAAACTACTTACTGATGCAAATCAACAGGAAGCTGAAGTAGGTGGTTCTCCTTCTCACTTGTACCATACAGAGTCCTGAGTCGCTTGCGCTCTGCTTGAGTATGTGCTGAACGAATGAGTTGCACTTCCTGTATAGTACTACTCCGTTTCCTCTCTTCGCGCAGATACCAGTTAGACTGTTAGTATGATCAACCTATTTAGTAAATATTATAGGCCTACAACCACATTGAATTATTCCCACCTGAATCAGAACTAGATTCTGAATCCTTTTCTGCCTCGTCGAGATGGCCAATGTCCTCGTCCCCTATAGCTAGTGATAATTCGTCGCTAGCAATTGCTGAAGGACTATGACTCTCGGTTACAGTAGAGGATCCACCCGTATCAACATTTCCAGATTCCCACTCTGCTTCAGTTGAGGCACAAATTTCCATCAGACGAACCTTGTCTTTGTGGAATGTGGTCTCTACATGCCTTTCATATCTGTATTATAGTCAAACTCTTTCAGACAAACATAACATCGAAATTTAGCAGCCATCTTTCTCACGTGCGACTGCGGTTTGCGGTCGATTTTGAAATGCAGCATCTTCCGCGGGCTCCAATTGCAAGGAGCAGTAGACGACGGCAACAAGAAGCAGCACTGCCTCCGCCGACTGTGTTTGAAACATCTAGCCTACCTAGCAACGCTGAATTGCCGCAGTCACCATCTAACAGCGGCAGGGACTCTTCATTGAGCTTTGATTTTGCAAGCACGAGAATCCCTTCATCGAGCCTTGATTCTTCGGTGGGTGCTGCATTTCAGAAATCAGCATTATCCAGGGAGCTGTGTACGATGCAAAAGTCTTTGTCACAATTGTCAGAAAATCTTAGAAGTGTTGAAGCCAGGCAAATTGAACTTGGAACTTCGATGGATGAACTAAAACAGCTGATTCAGAATTTAACCCAAACTTCATTTTGTATCAAGGGCAGCATTTATGAGGTACATGAGCATGAGACATTAAGTATTATACCTGACTGCATTTATCACTCCTGTTGGCATAAACTTAATAAGTCGCATAAAACAGTGAATATGACATACATGGACTTTGATATCTGGTGTTCATGTGCAGCAACCATTGAAATTGCAAATTGCAAAACTGTTCTGTAGCTCCCTTAAGAGGAACCCTACCAAGGAATCAGTTCGAGTTAGTGAATTTACTTAACCACTTGTGTGCATGTTTTATTTAAATTCCTGATTTTAAAAAGGTGGTAGTAGCCAGGGTTTTGACTGCCCAAATGGTCCGAACTCAAGCATATAAGTTCGATGCTGCAGTTCGATTCGCCAATGCTAGCTTGTCAGATCTTCAAACTGAAGAAGGTGACAATTTATAGTTTTCATGTGCCACTTAATATGTATATAATAATTATGCAAATGTTAAACAGTGTTTAGGAATTCAGCCATACCGTTCTACTTCTAGTCCCTACGTCCCAACAACAGAGCTTGCATCAACCATCATTCGAAGCATCAGTGGTGACCCCAATGATGAAGATGCTTACAAGCGTCACCTGGCCTTATTTGTAAGTGTGTATGTTTTGTTAATTTGTTTTCAATGCCATTTTTTGCAGTGACTTTTTATTCGGCACTGTGATTCATCTAAGCAGGTGTCTTACCCCCATTTTCAATCGTGGGTAGATCAATACTACAGCAACATTGATGAAGAGGACTGGGGAGTTATCATGGAGGATGATGCGTCCTATTCCTATCCTTCACTTGGGCACGGACTAGGACCAGCTGCTACTGCTGCTACTATTGCTACTACCAGTATTGCTGATGCAGGGCCCATTATAACTACTGCACCTTCTTATACCACCGAAGGACTTGGATGAAACAATGGCTGATGATACCCACTTGAATTTTCAGTCCTTCAGTATTTATTCACAAGTGATTTTGTTCATTATTCATTGCCGACGTGTATATGCATTCAGCTGATTTATATTTATTTTTTTAAACATCAACACAAATGGACTAGCTAGAAAGCTGTTCATATGCGAGAAAGGATCAAGTACACACTGCTAGTTCCTGCTTAGTCCCCCAATTTGAAAACAGATGTGGCGATTCATATTTCAGCTTCTGATATAAATACCTTACATGGCAACAGCTTAATATTTTAACTTCTTTTCTCACTTTGATTCGCGCGGACATAATACAGGCTATAGGGTACAGTCCGATACGGTTGCGTATCGCACACGTAACACCTTTTTTCTAAATCGCCTGCGTCACGGAGCCGTGCATTACGTTTGCGTTACGCAAAATTTTTACACGCTACCGTATTCGGTAAGATCATAGCCTCCGTATCGTAACTTCACAACAATCGCCTGCGATACGCCATTTCGACCGCATCCGTGACGCAAGCGATAAATAACGCCTACGTAACGCAGGCGGTACTTATTGGCCGTGTATGTTATAAATAGCATGCTGTATGTAGCATTTAAAGTCTAAGGGCTGCTTTCCTAATGCAAGTTGCTCATGGCTTCCTGTCATGCACACATTAACACATTTCTTGTACGCTTGCATGCATATTATCAGATGTACAGTAAGGCTTCCCAGTTCCCTGGTAAAGGTCAATGTTTGTACAAAAGGTTATTTGTGCATGCATCTGTGTCTGTTACATTGTACATTAGTTAGAAAGAAAGGACTACACACGTGTGTATCCCTTGCTGCAGCACTGCACCTGCATGCACCTCAGGTCATGTGATTGGATGAAATTCTACCAATAGAATTTTAGCACACCTACACACACACACTCCACCCCTCCCCCTCAGTATGTGATGGCATGCATGAAAAAGCGACCAATCAGTGAATGGACGGATGAAATTAGACCAATAGAATTATAGCACAGCTAGAAAACATGGCTGTGCATGTATACCAGTATAAACCAGCGACCCGTAGAACAGCACAATTCTCTCTTGAAAAAAATTCAAAGGTAAATACTAAGTTTTTTACAAGTTGTTTCAATACTCTGTCACGTAGATGGCTGAAGAAGTCGGGAAAGAATTTTTTTGATGACTCTGAAGGAGAGGAGGTCGAGGAAGCACATACATCCTCCTTCATCACAACTTCTGCCCCCGCCAGCGCTAGCCTCACCACCAGCAGCAGCGCTGCCCCGCCAGCGCTAGCCCTACCACCAGCAGCAGCGCTGCCCCCGCCAACGCTAGCCCCACCACCAGCAGCAGCGCTGCCCCCGCCAGCGCTAGCCCCACCACCAGCAGCAGCGCTGCCCCCGCCAGCGCTAGCCCACACCAGCAGCAGCGCTACCCCCGCCAACGCTAGCCCCACCATCAGCAGCAGCGCTGCCCCCGCCAGCGCTAGCCCCACCGCTGCCCCCACCAGCGCTAGCCCCACCACCAGCAGCAGTGCTGCCCCCGCCAATGCTAGTCCCACCATCAGCAGCGTCGCTGCCCCCGCCAGCGCTAGCCCCACCGCTGCCCCCACCAGCGCTAGCCCCACCACCATGACCAGCAGCAGCGCTGCCCCCCCCCCCCCAGAGCTAGTCCCACCACCACCAGCAGCGCCCCTCCCACCGCCAGTACCAGTTCTGCCCCCGCCACTGCTCCCCCCAATGCTGCCCCCGCCACCCGCATGGCCATACCCAAGGCAGGGGGGGGGGGGGGGGGGGGGGGGGGGGGGAGAAGAGGAAGAGGAGGGAGAAGAGGCCAAGGAGGCGGCAAAATAATTAATTATATTAAAAACAATTATACGTACCATTTTAAATTAATTATGTGTTCGTTAATTTATTACTTTTCATTATTAAAGTCGTATTGTAAAAACAAAGTTTTTTGACACGGAGAAAAAAAAAACTTATGAAACAAGTAAATAAAAACATTCTCTAACGAGAAAGTTGGTGGGCATATAGGATTGACAATGTTGGTGTAAAAAGCACGGAAACAAGTGTGATAGAAATGTTACTGGAAAATTGAAATAGGCCTATATATAGCCCATTTTCTCAGGCGTGCGCTGCCTAAATGTGACTGGGCTAAATATAGGCCTATTTCAATTTTCAAGTAACATTTCTGTCACACTTGTTTCCGTGCTTTTTACACCAACATTGTCAATCCTATATGCCCACCAACTTTCTCGTTAGAGAATGTTTTTATTTACTTGTTGACTATAATCTCATTTCAGTTAAGCCACTTACACTTTAAAAGCATAAATTATACTAGTGTCCACCTCTATTTTATTCTATTGCATAGAATAACGCTACAAATATTAACAATTTATGTATCCCCGCAATCGCATCTGCCTTAGTTTCGCTACAGCTTCCGCTCTTAACATTTTGTTTGGGATTCTATCTGTAGTGTGATGCTGTATAGACCTTATTCACGCGCCATTTTGAATTAATTATTGTGTGACAAGCATGTGACAATTATTAATAGTTAACTATCGAATCGGAATGGCACTGTTTTGGTGATGAGTACAAACAACTTGATGCTTCGGGAAAGAAGAGATACAGGGAAAAAACGGCATTGTTGGGTCTCTGTTACGATCCTTACACTACATCCCGGGATTGCTGGGAACGTACACCCAACGTATGGCCAGATGTCGAATTTCCGGACATATGTGCGTACCTTATTCATACTCCTAGTCCATACACAAAGGAGGCATTAAAAGCCATACACAAAGGAGGCATTAAAAGCATATAAAAGTACCGAAGCATGGTCTTACTTTTGTGCTGGCTATGTACAAGATGTAAGTATGTTAAAAATTTCTTCTTCTAAGTGCCTTCTGTCTGCAAAGGTACGTTTTTGCTCACAGTAGGATATGCCTTTATTGATTAACTTATACACAGGTGAGCCACAGTCAGAAGCTGAGCTCTCCACCTTTGATGCCTTGGGTTGGAGTAGATTACAATGGTACTGTATTGTGTGCTCACTGCAATTGCATGGCTGGTGTTGGGGAGGCCTGTTCTCATATTGCAGCTTTGCTGTATTTTGTGAGGACCAAAGCAAATTTGAACAAGCAAACATCCTGTACATCAAAATTATGCACATGGCTTCAACCATCTCACAAAAATGAGGTACATTAAATTGCATGATGCACTGCATAGATATGTTTATTTGCATACCATGCAATTGGTTCATCCTATTTCTCTTATTTAGGCTACATAAGCAACTATTGCAGATATAGATTTCACAAGTCCATTGAAATCTTTTGACAAATTCAAAACTCTAAAGGTCACTCATCAAATCATGTTACCTTCAATGGAAACATTTCTTAAGAAGTTGCATGAATCAAATCCAAAGGCTGCTATTCTATCCATTTATCCTGGATATCTTGAGGGGTTTAATTGCAAAACCTCTCATGAACCATTACCACAGACAATGTCAGTGTTCTACAACCAAAGTCATTGTCTTCCATTCACTGGTATCATTGCAGAAAGTAATAGAGTCTTTTCATCTATTGAAGTTACAACTGAAGAAGTGCAGTGTTTGGAAAAACTAACACAAAAGCAATCAGTGTCAAACTTATGGTATAAATATAGGGCTGGTAGGATAACAGCTTCCAAATTTAAACAAGCAGCACATTCTGATCCCTTTAACCCCTCGTTTTCACTTATAACTTCCATCTGCTATCCGGAAAAACAAACAGACGCTACTAGGTAAGAATGTACAATAAGGGTCATGGAATTGATCTCTCTCTCTCCTTTATTCCTTATCTTTTCTCTCCTGTACTCATCTCTTATCCTCTTCTGCAGGTAGGGTACAAAGCAGGAGCACAATGCACGAGTAGAATATACTCATTCCATGCTGTCTGTGCTCAGAAACTTTTGACTGTCACTCAGTGGACTTCATATTAACCCTGCATACCCTCACCTGGGAGCATTGCCAGATAGCATTGTGTCATGTGACTGTTGTGGAGAGGGAGTTGTGGAAATCAAATGTCCCTACAATGCAAGAGAATGTTCATTGCAGAATGGTGTTGAAAATGTATAGATTTTTTAGAACAATCTGCAGATGGATTGCATTTAAAAGAAACACATGTGTACTATTACCAAGTGCAAGCTCAGATTCACATATGTCAGAAATCATTTGCTGACTTTGTGGTGTGGACCACTAAAGGCATTTTTATTCAACGTTTTAAAACATACCAAGAGTTTTTCAGTCATGCAATGAACAAGGTGAATGCATTTTATACGAATGCAGTTCTTCCTGAAGTATTGTGCAAGTGGTACTCAAGACAGAGAATGGCAACAGTGGATGAAAGTGAAACTCAGCCAAATGCTGTTTCAGGCAGTATAAAGTGGTGCTACTGTGGACTTGAAGAGGATGACCCTGACATTGAAGGTGCATGCATGATTGGCTGTGACAACCCACAGTGCCCAATACAATGGTTTCACTTGTTTTGCTTAGAGTTGGAAAGTGTCCCAAAAGGTAAATGGTACTGTCCTGAGTGGAGACTTCAGTTTAAGTAACTGATAATGTAATACAGTCAATCAAATGGAACCACAGAGTTACACATGTTACACAAAGCAGAACAAACAGTTAACACATCATTGATTGTACATGCACCATCAATAATGTTATGGGAATTACACCTTTCAAAATAGAGTGTTGTAACTCTGTCTGTGTACTGATGTCACAAGTAGTGCGCTGGTGCATATCTGCACTCGCTCCTACTGCATGCATGTATTGGTTATGATGAAGGTAGTTTCACAATATACACACACAACAAACCTGAAATACTGATTGGAGCAGGAACTGAAACATCAGAACAGTTCCCTAAAATGGTACTTGGCTTCCGCTTTGGTGGAACATCAGAACAGCTCCCTAGCGAATGCCATCGCTTATGCTTTTGTCTAAGTGCCAGTTGAAATTTCCGGGGCATGGACGGAATTCTAAACTGAATAACTCTGCAACAGAAGGTGATAAAATTGTGCTGTAAGGTGATGCGCACTTTAGAACCTGTCTATAATGATATGTCATTCTTCTTTGTGAACATGTATTTGAACGCAAGTTGCAAAAGGGAGCACAGTTTGCCCTATTCCGTCCACCCAAAAATGGCAGGGGCGGACGTACGAATTTATATTGGGGGGGGGGGGGGGGGTTTAAAAAGGGGAGGGGGTAGGTCCCTCCCGAAAGGGGTCTGGGGCGTAGCCCCAGCCGCTTTTTAAATGCAGTACTTTTTCCAAGAAACTAAAGATGCCGCCGCTTTTTTAACACATTGTAGATTTTCGGCCCGATACAATTTTGAACTACACCGCTTTATAATTACACACATGAAAAGAACATAAAATAAACAGTCTAATCTTCTGACTCATCAAACAAAATAAATTTGCAAAACAAACGCCTAGGTTTTCTTGCACAAATCGTGGTACAACAGTTTCCGTTTGTAACGACAAACGGAAACTGTTATTAAAACGACAAACACTCGGCATGGTGGATAGACATCATGGTTAGACCTGTCAACCTTTCTTCGGTCATTGTTGAACGTAAGTGTGATTTTATTCGTCTCAAAACTGAAAAAGACCTTTCTGCCTGACAAGTTCCAATCGGTGTCGTACATCATCAATTAAAATTAGTTGGCGAATGTTTGGAAAAATGTCTTCATCTGCATATGGCAATGCATCCATCAAATCCTCTGGTTTGTCTTCACGTCTGCCTTCATTCCAAAAGAGTTTCCAGCGAACTAGCTTTTGCTTTAGACAAGCAGCGCTTGGCATATCAACTTCCCAAAATAGCAGCTGCTTTGCCAGATCTTCAGTCGTGCATAATTTGCAGATAATTGAAGGGCATAGAGACATCAGTGATTACACAACTCGATTTTCATTCATTCATCTGACTTAATAAACTATCTAAGAATGGAATACCTAAACATCTCTTATAAAATTCACTTGGGGAATCGGCTGGAACATTAGAACGATGCTGTTGATACTTACAAATCCTAGGAATTGTAATTACTGCTACTATGTCAGTAGCCAATGATTCAGCCTCTCCAAATCACTCACTCCATACACTATCAAAATCTTCTCTCATGTAAGATACTTCTTCAATAGCAAAGTCAATATGCCTGTAAGCAGTTACAATGTCAGCATCATGCTTCTGAAGTTTGATACATACTCCTTTGAGAGGGTCAAGGCCATGAAGTAATACTATCAATGAAAGAATGTTCTTACTTGTAGCAAGTGATTGTTTTGGACCTTCTGCCTTTATTCTAGTGGGTGTATCCCAACACCAGTCATCATGGGGCACACCTGCCTTTTGGAGGTTGGGGTACCCAGTTGGATTGTTCTTGGCATCAAGACATGCAAATATATAACCATAGAGATTGTAAAACCTTTCCAAACAGTCATGCCTCTCGACCCATCTGGTCTTACAAAGGCCTTTTTTTTTTTTACATGAGGCTCAGAAATATATACATCAAGCACCAACTCAAAGAAACTTTGCCTTTTAGGAGAGTTATGAAAGGTACGTAGAATAGCCACGGACGAATGGCACATGGGAATATCTCTACTATTATGTCTGCAGCGTAATGAATAAGAAACAGCTTTGAATAAGTACGGCACCATTGCTTAACGGTAAACCGCGCCTCATTAACAGAAGCGTACATGTAGGAGGATCGTAAACAGGATTGGGGGGGCCCAAAGGGTGCGTCCAATATAAATTCAGTGCATGTGCTTTATATACATAATGCCCAAGATTGGGGGTGAACCAAGGGCCCTTCGATCAAGCATGTCGTAGTATGAAATACAGTCACATACCGTGCAGGACACTGTGTATACGGGTATATAATACCTAAAGAATTCGTTCAACACCATTTGCTTCATCTTATTTCTTGGCTGAGATATGTCGCTCGTGATCGAGCATGCTAATTTGCAGGTTCCCAGTCAGTCTGGCCAATAATATTATTCATAATGGCGGGTTGGGGGGGGGGGGGGGGGGTTTAAACCCCCAAAACCCCCTCCCCCCCCCCTAGATCCGCTACTGAATGGATTTATGCTCGTTCGCTAAGTACAGGCACGGTTAAACTTTATTTTGGCGCACTCTTCGCACGATAAATAAGCATGCTGTTCCGCTAAACCTTATATTTTAACCGCTTCTACCGACCACCAGAGGGAAAACAAGTCATTTCATTGCGTACAGCCTCGATCGAGACACTAGAGCGACTCGATGCACAGAGATCTTACATAATTCTTCACTTTGGAGGTTTTAAGCATGTTGTGATGATTTGCAACCCATCAGTACTCTCGCTTACCTCGTAAAACAGATCACATGACAATAATTATTCTAAATGGCGCGTGAATAAGGTCTAATATCTGTGCACTGGATTCTCAAAGAAACGACGATATTCTAAGTTAAAGTTTTTTATTCTATTTTTTATTCTATTTGAGAGTTTCTAGGGGTAAGCGATGATCATCGCTACGTAGGGTACGAGACTACGAGGGCCCTGGGCTGTAGCGTCCCGAGCGGTAGCGAGGGCGCTACTAAGGGCCCGAGGGATTCTAAATCACGTGGATCCCGAAGGTGACAGTGATTTAGACTATAGCACAACGCTCATGCATGTCTACGTTTATAGTAACCAATGCCGTTATAATTATCCATTGCGCAAGCGCAGTTTCTGTGTAGCTGTTGCGCGCTGTCGATCGATTTGCGCTATCCATCGATTGCTCTGCGCGAGCAATAGATCTATCGTTTGCGCACCAATCTATCGATCGCGCAATCGCGCAACAATCGACGGATTGTGCAGCAAGCAGCTTGCGCGATCAATAGAACCCACGTGAACCAATTCTAGCAGGATTCAGAATCAGTTAGTAGTACTGTACTAGATGAAAAGGTTACGAATACTTTGCATGACCATGATACAACAGTGCATACCAAAATTAGAAAGAAAGTCCTTGATAATTCATATCAATCTGCAGCACGAATGTCCACATATTACAATAAAAAGAAAGGAATGAAGGTTCAAACTTTTCATATTGGTGAAAAGGTCACTGTTAGCATTCCCAATCTAGATAGATCCAAAACTGATGTACTTTCTTCCCCAATAGTTGATATGAGCTACCAATATGGCTTTTATTTACAAGAAGGAACTGTGCAAATTCAAATTTTGGGGCATCAAATGACATATTCTGTTGCAGAACAGGATTTTGAAGACCATCTACGGCAGGAAAAGATTCTTTCAAGTGCTTATTAGCGGCATCCATGTGTGTGTCATTCAGCCACTCAGTTGTGTCCAATATCGCTGTGTTAGATGATGAAAGTAGAGGTGACTTGAGTGATAAATTTGTATTGAATTGGTTAGAACAGTTGTAGCCAGATGACATTGAGTGGAGCATTCTATGCCATTTTTGTTACAAATGCACCTAATAGATTTGCATCCACGTGTGCATTTACAGCTGGACGTTGTGAATTTTTTCAGTGGATGGAATTTCAGAGCCGCTTCACGAAGTGATTAATGTACTTCAGCATTACCAGCATCATTTTGGCCATCATAAGACTGGAGATCCCCTCCATGGAATTTTCCCTTTAGGGTTCCATAAGCAGTTGTAAGGCAATAGGTCTTCACTTTGTCCCCATACACATGTGTACAGTCTGCATTATGACTCCATGCAACTGAAACCAGACTCAGACTGCCTTTCCATTGTGTCCAAATATATTCAATGCTCTGTATCCCAAATAACGATTAATGTCATTAATGCCCAAGAACAAGAAGACAGCTACTCTTGTGGCGACCTAGCTGTAGCTTTTGCCACATCACTGATTCATGCATGGAGAAGCAATTGCGCAATCATCTTAAAGACTGCATGTGTTGATAAGTTTGGTATAGTTCCTTTTCCATCTACTGTTGTAAATCGCCACCCACGGATAATCTACCAAATTAAGAGAAGAGTATATTGCAAGTGTAGGTCCACAGATGATGGCAAACAGGATATCTGTTGCTGTGCTGGCAGTGAACGCTTCCATTCAAACTGTGTTGGAATCAGTGCGACTCAGTTAAAGAAATGGATGCATGTGTGACTTGTGCTTCAAAAACCTGTCAAAAGGATTCTGCATGTCAGTATTCTGTCAGTATGCTATCCATGCATGTAATACTAATATCATCGCTTGACATCAGAGTCATGCATAGAAAGTATCGTTGCGCGATTGATGGATTGCATTGTCATTATTAGTAAATTGCGCAAAATGTTTGTTGCGCGATCCATCGGTGGTTGCGCGATCGATAGATTGGTGCGCAAACGATAGATCTATTGTTCGCGCAGAGCAATCGATGGATAGCGCAAATCGATCGACCGCGCACAACATAGCAACGGGAGGTACTAGATACTTTTTTCAAATTGATATTTTTACAACAATTCGCATGGTTTTAAAAAGAGTAAAAAATGTGCATTCCAACGGTAAACGTATATTAATTATCATATCATCTTTTTTCATTCGGTCAATACGGCAGTGTATGGAATTCAATGACCGCGCTAAGAAAAACTGTGCCGGTGTAGCAGGATACCCTGTCCCCCCTAAAAATTGTCCGGCCGGACAACGTAGCCTAGGATACGTTGTCCCCCCTAGGACAATTATTCCTCGGTCCGCTTTAGGATTTGCTGTCCCCCTTCGTTTTTGCAAGCAAAGCTTAACCCATTCGATAGGATATTAGTGCATGCTGTTGCGCACTCCTTAAGAACTTTGAGTGTTGATCACTTTGGCCAACATTCACAGTACAGTACATGTATATCTGTATACATGTGGGTCAGTTTCCGAGAAAATGAAAAGTGGCTATATAGATATAAAGTTATAAAAATGCTTCACGTTTGAATCGCTAAACCTCCGTAAAGGTTTAAGCTATCAACTTCCTATTACGAACACTTCTTGCCACACCACTTCTCTCTACGAAAATCGATTTTGGTGTCTTACCCTTGCTCCTTGCCGAAGTTACAAGGCACAGTACCCCGAGGGGTTCAAAATCCAGGTAGCTCCCTGCAGGAATGTCCAAATCGCTTCAAAATCGATATGCACGTAAAGGAGTCCTGTCACTGTTTATTTCTGCAGATCGTTGATTTTTACCTTATCCGTTATGGAGATACAGCAATGCAAAGTAAAGTCCACGTTTCCCGCTCGAATCGCGCCTTTCTCACTCCCACTCGGGAGAATGGAAGCGGTTCAAAAACTGAGAAAGGCGCGATTCGAGCGGGAAACGTGGACTTTACTTTGCATAGCTGTATCTCCATAACGGAAGAGGTAAAAATCAACGTTCTGCAGAAATCAATAGTGACAGGACTCCTTTACGTGCATATCGATTTTGAAGCGATTTGGACATTCCTGCAGGGAGCTACCTGGATTTTGAACCTCTCGGGGTACTGTGCCTTGTAACGTCGGCAAGGAGCAAGGGTAAGACACCAAAATATATTTTCGTAGAGTGACGTGGTGTGGCACGAAGTATTTGAAATAAGAAGTTGATTGCTTAAACCCTTACGGAGGTTTAGCGATTCAAACGTGAAGCATTTTTATAACTTTTTAAATATATAGCCACTTTTCATTTTCTCGGAAACTGACCCATGTACAATTATATTAATTTAAGTGGTATACTATAACTACCCAATACTGGCTGATAATTTCTCCAGATATCCAGAACTACTTTCCATTACATCAAAGCAACTTTACGACTTCAATGCTAACGGACAAACCCAATATTTATTCGATGTAGGAATTATAGCTATTTTGTTTTATTATAGTGCAGAATACTGCAACATTATGTGCATGGCTTCCTAAACCTTACAATGCGTTACAAAATTGTGAATAAGCTTTTGGATATTGATGCAGCTGAGATGTTTACGGTCAGTTCAAACGTTCATTCCACTCGAGAAAATTCATTTAGGCTCCAGTCGATCACCATACCTCGTCACGATATTCGGCTATACTTTTTACATCTAGGGTTGTTCCTATTTGGAATTCTTTGCCGCAACATGTTGTATCTGCAAAGAATATCATCACCTTCATGTCACACCTCCAAACTGTAGATCTATCTCCCTTTTGTAAACTGTATTCATTTAAATAGGAAGTATATAAGTGCATTTACTCATGCCATTACTTGCCTCTTACAGTGCATTATCTGTACAATGCATTGAGAAATATTATTATAAACAAACAAGTCGCAAAACATTACACGCAAAGAGTTTTGTATCCCAGTCCAATTGTATTAATCTGCACATCCATGACTGATTGGCTGTCTCAGTAAAATTATTGACCAAAGAGTTATTAGGTACACACCAAAATCAGTCAAATAACATTGTCTAAAACGCTGCCACTATTGTTGTACTAGAACTTTAGACACTAAACCTATCTTCTTTAATGAAATATAAATTTTAGTGTGTGTGGTGTCAAATGCTCTCAACAGGCCTGAATTGCATGTCATGTCGGCCGTACTGCTTTTGAGATAGAGCAAGCCTTTCTTCATCACGAAACTGTGTGCTCTCCTGCGAATCGCCCGCTTTTCCGATTTACTAGCATCCACCCGATACTCGCCGTGTTTCAGATACTGAAAAATCTTGTTGTAGAGTGGTACTTCCTGATCTTCATCGTTCATTCTTATAGAACCAATGGAACAATATTGTCACACGCTTCCGACGTCGACTGCGTTTGAGAACATGTGGCGAATCTAAAAAAAACTAAAGGTATTATACCGTTACCTGAAATCCAGACGCGCGAGCTCTAAGTTGCACGTGTATATGTATAAGTAACACATCCACCAAGATATCGAAGTTACAAGGGGGGACTAGCTATCCTAAAGGCGGACAACGTATACTAGGATAGGGTGTCCGTAGGGGGACAGCCTATCTGGGGGGACAAGCTATCCTGTTACACCGGTTTAACTTATATTCGCTACTAAACATGCTACTGCAGCCAATATATAAGGAGTAACTGCC
>JABACO010000002.1:1255305-1269094 GCA_013339895.1 Ephydatia muelleri | reverse complement strand
GCTCCTGTCCACAACATGTTTGCAGAACAGACCTTAGGATTGGCTGATCACTATTTACGAAGAGCTAGAAATTGTACTATAGGCCATATAGATGGAAAAGTGAAATGTAGAAAGAACAATACATTGACATGGTTAGTAGCTAAACCTTCAGATGAACAGGAAAAAATAATACTGTTTAGCATAGCAGAAGCAAAAACAATGCGTACAGCTTAAAAAAACGTGAACAGAATATCGCCAAAATCCAAGGTCAACTTGTTATAGAAAAAAAAAAAAGATTCAAGTTACAGAAGAGGCTGGAAAAAAAGTACTTACTAACAATGCTGAGTCGTCTGAAGTTCTCCCAGAACTTAGCATTGAACAAACAGAAACTGTTAGAAATGTTATATCTATTATGTCTATACTTAATGGCCTTTACATTGAACATTTATGGTTTACTGAGCAAAAACAAATTATTTTGTCATGGACACATTGTTTCAGTGAAAAGTACTGGCAAAGTTCCAAAAGCCACCATCTGTTACTGGACACAGGAAGACATCGAGGAAGAAGGGGAAGATGAAAAAAAATATGCATATTACAGCTGCTTACTGACTAATTTACAGGAGATATGATTTTTGTTGATTTTCCTGACATGTGAAATGCCTTTTTCATTGAATGGTAAAATTTTGTTTCCGAGAACATGATATATATACACTTGGCTATATATTTCTATATCGCTACCATGAGCAGCCTGCATATTTGTCATGATTTTATGCATAATATCTGCTGTAGTACCTTCTAAAAACTATTTTTATATGCAGGTATGTGTGGCAGTTACTCCTTATATATTTGGCTGCAGTAGCATGTTTAGTAGCGAATATAAGTTAAACCGGTGCAACAGGATAGCTTGTCCTCCCGGATAGGCTGTCCCCCTACGGATACCCTATCCTAGTATACGTTGTCCGCCTTTAGGATAGCTAGTCCCCCCTTGTAACTTCGATATCTTGGTGGATGTGTTACTTATACATATACACGTGCACTTAGAGCTCGCGCGTCTGGATTTCAGGTAACGGTATAATACCTTCAGTTTTTTTAGATTCGCCACATGTTCTCAAACGCAGTCGACGTCGGAAGCGTGTGACAATATTGTTCCATTGGTTCTATAAGAATGAACGATGAAGATCAGGAAGTACCACTCTACAACAAGATTTTTCAGTATCTGAAACACGGCGAGTATCGGGTGGATGCTAGTAAATCGGAAAAGCGGGCGATTCGCAGGAGAGCACACAGTTTCGTGATGAAGAAAGGCTTGCTCTATCTCAAAAGCAGTACGGCCGACATGACATGCAATTCAGGCCTGTTGAGAGCATTTGACACCACACACACTAGAATTTATATTTCATTAAAGAAGATAGGTTTAGTGTCTAAAGTTCTAGTACAACAATAGTGGCAGCGTTTTAGACAATGTTATTTGACTGATTTTGGTGTGTACCTAATAACTCTTTGGTCAATAATTTTACTGAGACAGCCAATCAGTCATGTATGTGCAGATTGATACAATTGGACTGGGATACGAAACCCTTTGTGTGTAATGTTATGCGACTTGTTTGTTTATAATAATAATCATAATATTTCTCAATGCATTGTACAGATAATGCACTGTAAGAGGCAAGTAATGGCATGAGTAAATGCACTTATATACTTCCTATTTAAATGGATACAGTTTACAAAAGGGAGATAGATCTACAGTTTGGAGGTGTGACATGAAGGTGATGATATTCTTTGCAGATACAACATGTTGTGGCAAAGAATTCCAAATAGGAACAACCCTAGATGTAAAAAAGTATAGCCGAATATCGTGACGAGGTATGGTGATCGACTGGAGCCTAAATGAATTTTCTCGAGTGGAATGAACGTTTGAACTGACCGTAAACATCTCAGCTGCATCAATATCCAAAAGCTTATTCACAATTTTGTAACGCATTGTAAGGTTTAGGAAGCCATGCACATAATGTTGCAGTATTCTGCACTATAATAAAACAAAATAGCTATAATTCCTACATCGAATAAATATTGGGTTTGTCCGTTAGCATTGAAGTCGTAAAGTTGCTTTGATGTAATGGAAAGTAGTTCTGGATATCTGGAGAAATTATCAGCCAGTATTGGGTAGTTATAGTATACCACTTAAATTAATATAAATGTACATGGGTCAGTTTCCGAGAAAATGAAAAGTGGCTATATATTTAAAAAGTTATAAAAATGCTTCACGTTTGAATCGCTAAAACTCCGTAAGGGTTTAAGCAATCAACTTCTTATTTCAAATACTTCGTGCCACACCACGTCACTCTACGATAATATATTTTGGTGTCTTACCCTTGCTCCTTGCCGACGTTACAAGGCACAGTACCCCGAGAGGTTCAAAATCCAGGTAGCTCCCTGCAGGAATGTCCAAATCGCTTCAAAATCGATATGCACGTAAAGGAGTCCTGTCACTATTGATTTCTGCAGAACGTTGATTTTTACCTCTTCCGTTATGGAGATACAGCTATGCAAAGTAAGTCCACGTTTCCCGCTCGAATCGCGCCTTTCTCAGTTTTTGAACCGCTTCCATTCTCCCGAGTGGGAGTGAGAAAGGCGCGATTCGAGCGGGAAACGTGGACTTTACTTTGCATTGCTGTATCTCCATAACGGATAAGGTAAAAATCAACGATCTGCAGAAATAAACAGTGACAGGACTCCTTTACGTGCATATCGATTTTGAAGCGATTTGGACATTCCTGCAGGGAGCTACCTGGATTTTGAACCCCTCGGGGTACTGTGCCTTGTAACTTCGGCAAGGAGCAAGGGTAAGACACCAAAATCGATTTTCGTAGAGAGAAGTGGTGTGGCAAGAAGTGTTCGTAATAGGAAGTTGATAGCTTAAACCTTTACGGAGGTTTAGCGATTCAAACGTGAAGCATTTTTATAACTTTATATCTATATAGCCACTTTTCATTTTCTCGGAAACTGACCCACATGTATACAGATATACATGTACTGTACTGTGAATGTTGGCCAAAGTGATCAACACTCAAAGTTCTTAAGGAGTGCGCAACAGCATGCACTAATATCCTATCGAATGGGTTAAGCTTTGCTTGCAAAAACGAAGGGGGACAGCAAATCCTAAAGCGGACCGAGGAATAATTGTCCTAGGGGGGACAACGTATCCTAGGCTACGTTGTCCGGCCGGACAATTTTTAGGGGGGACAGGGTATCCTGCTACACCGGCACAGTTTTTCTTAGCGCGGTCATTGAATTCCATACACTGCCGTATTGACCGAATGAAAAAAGATGATATGATAATTAATATACGTTTACAGTTGGAATGCACATTTTTTACTCTTTTTAAAACCATGCGAATTGTTGTAAAAATATCAATTTGAAAAAAGTATCTAGTACCTCCCGTTGCTATGTTGTGCGCGGTCGATCGATTTGCGCTATCCATCGATTGCTCTGCGCGAACAATAGATCTATCGTTTGCGCACCAATCTATCGATCGCGCAACCACCGATGGATCGCGCAACAAACATTTTGCGCAATTTACTAATAATGACAATGCAATCCATCAATCGCGCAACGATACTTTCTATGCATGACTCTGATGTCAAGCGATGATATTAGTATTACATGCATGGATAGCATACTGACAGAATACTGACATGCAGAATCCTTTTGACAGGTTTTTGAAGCACAAGTCACACATGCATCCATTTCTTTAACTGAGTCGCACTGATTCCAACACAGTTTGAATGGAAGCGTTCACTGCCAGCACAGCAACAGATATCCTGTTTGCCATCATCTGTGGACCTACACTTGCAATATACTCTTCTCTTAATTTGGTAGATTATCCGTGGGTGGCGATTTACAACAGTAGATGGAAAAGGAACTATACCAAACTTATCAACACATGCAGTCTTTAAGATGATTGCGCAATTGCTTCTCCATGCATGAATCAGTGATGTGGCAAAAGCTACAGCTAGGTCGCCACAAGAGTAGCTGTCTTCTTGTTCTTGGGCATTAATGACATTAATCGTTATTTGGGATACAGAGCATTGAATATATTTGGACACAATGGAAAGGCAGTCTGAGTCTGGTTTCAGTTGCATGGAGTCATAATGCAGACTGTACACATGTGTATGGGGACAAAGTGAAGACCTATTGCCTTACAACTGCTTATGGAACCCTAAAGGGAAAATTCCATGGAGGGGATCTCCAGTCTTATGATGGCCAAATTGATGCTGGTAATGCTGAAGTACATTAATCACTTCGTGAAGCGGCTCTGAAATTCCATCCACTGAAAAAATTCACAACGTCCAGCTGTAAATGCACACGTGGATGCAAATCTATTAGGTGCATTTGTAACAAAAATGGCATAGAATGCTCCACTCAATGTCATCTGGCTACAACTTGTTCTAACCAATTCAACACAAATTTATCACTCAAGTCACCTCTACTTTCATCATCTAACAGAGCGATATTGGACACAACTGAGTGGCTGAATGACACACACATGGATGCAGCTAATAAGCACTTGAAAGAATCATTTCCTGCCGTAGATGGTCTTCAAAATCCTGCTCTGCAACAGAATATGTCATTTGATGCCCCAAAAATTTGAATTTGCACAGTTCCTTCTTGTAAATAAAAGCCATATTGGTAGCTCATATCAACTATTGGGGAAGAAAGTACATCAGTTTTGGATCTATCTAGATTGGGAATGCTAACAGTGACCTTTTCACCAATATTAAAAGTTTGAACCTTCATTCCTTTCTTTTTATTGTAATATGTGGACATTCGTGCTGCAGATTGATATGAATTATCAAGGACTTTCTTTCTAATTTTGGTATGCACTGTTGTATCATGGTCATGCAAAGTATTCGTAACCTTTTCATCTAGTACAGTACTACTAACTGATTCTGAATCCTGCTAGAATTGGTTCACGTGGGTTCTATTGATCGCGCAAGCTGCTTGCTTGCTGCACAATCCATCGATTGTTGCGCGATTGCGCGATCGATAGATTGGTGCGCAAACGATAGATCTATTGCTCGCGCAGAGCAATCGATGGATAGCGCAAATCGATCGACAGCGCGCAACAGCTACACAGAAACTGCGCTTGCGCAATGGATAATTATAACGGCATTGGTTACTATAAACGTAGACATGCATGAGCGTTGTGCTATAGTCTAAATCACTGTCACCTTCGGGATCCACGTGATTTAGAATCCCTCGGGCCCTTAGTAGCGCCCTCGCTACCGCTCGGGACGCTACAGCCCAGGGCCCTCGTAGTCTCGTACCCTACGTAGCGATGATCATCGCTTACCCCTAGAAACTCTCAAATAGAATAAAAAATAGAATAAAAAACTTTAACTTAGAATATCGTTAAAACCACGTTTCTTTGAGACATCCAGTGCACAGATATTAGACCTTATTCACGCGCCATTTAGAATAATTATTGTCATGTGATTCGCTTGTGACAAAGATGCGACTGACTGTTTTACGAGGTAAGCGAGAGTACTGATGGGTTGCAAATCATCACAACATGCTTAAAACCTCCAAAGTGAAGAATTATGTAAGATCTCTGTGCATCGAGTCGCTCTAGTGTCTCGATCGAGGCTGTACGCAATGAAATGGCTTGTTTTCCCTCTGGTGGTCGGTAGAAGCGGTTAAAATATAAGGTTTAGAACAGCATGCTTATTTATCGTGCGTAGAGTGCGCCAAAATAAAGTTTAACCGTGCCTGTACTTAGCGAACGAGCATAGATCCATTTTTGGGTGGACGGAATAGGGCAAACTGTGCTCCCTTTTGCAACTTGCGTTCAAATACATGTTCACAAAGAAGAATGACATATCATTATAGACAGGTTCTAAAGTGCGCATCACCTTACAGCACAATTTTATCACCTTCTGTTGCAGAGTTATTCAGTTTAGAATTCCGTCCATGCCCCGGAAATTTCAACTGGCACTTAGACAAAAGCATAAGCGATGGCATTCGCTAGGGAGCTGTTCTGATGTTCCACCAAAGCGGAAGCCAAGTACCATTTTAGGGAACTGTTCTGAAGTTTCAGTTCCTGCTCCAATCAGTATTTCAGGTTTGTTGTGTGTGTATATTGTGAAACTACCTTCATCATAACCAATACATGCATGCAGTAGGAGCGAGTGCAGATATGCACCAGCGCACTACTTGTGACATCAGTACACAGACAGAGTTACAACACTCTATTTTGAAAGGTGTAATTCCCATAACATTATTGATGGTGCATGTACAATCAATGATGTGTTAACTGTTTGTTCTGCTTTGTGTAACATGTGTAACTCTGTGGTTCCATTTGATTGACTGTATTACATTATCAGTTACTTAAACTGAAGTCTCCACTCAGGACAGTACCATTTACCTTTTGGGACACTTTCCAACTCTAAGCAAAACAAGTGAAACCATTGTATTGGGCACTGTGGGTTGTCACAGCCAATCATGCATGCACCTTCAATGTCAGGGTCATCCTCTTCAAGTCCACAGTAGCACCACTTTATACTGCCTGAAACAGCATTTGGCTGAGTTTCACTTTCATCCACTGTTGCCATTCTCTGTCTTGAGTACCACTTGCACAATACTTCAGGAAGAACTGCATTCGTATAAAATGCATTCACCTTGTTCATTGCATGACTGAAAAACTCTTGGTATGTTTTAAAACGTTGAATAAAAATGCCTTTAGTGGTCCACACCACAAAGTCAGCAAATGATTTCTGACATATGTGAATCTGAGCTTGCACTTGGTAATAGTACACATGTGTTTCTTTTAAATGCAATCCATCTGCAGATTGTTCTAAAAAATCTATACATTTTCAACACCATTCTGCAATGAACATTCTCTTGCATTGTAGGGACATTTGATTTCCACAACTCCCTCTCCACAACAGTCACATGACACAATGCCATCTGGCAATGCTCCCAGGTGAGGGTATGCAGGGTTAATATGAAGTCCACTGAGTGACAGTCAAAAGTTTCTGTGCACAGACAGCATGGAATGAGTATATTCTACTCGTGCATTGTGCTCCTGCTTTGTACCCTACCTGCAGAAGAGGATAAGAGATGAGTACAGGAGAGAAAGATAAGGAATAAAGGAGAGAGAGAGATCAATTCCATGACCCTTATTGTACATTCTTACCTAGTAGCGTCTGTTTGTTTTTCCGGATAGCAGATGGAAGTTATAAGTGAAAACGAGGGGTTAAATGGATCAGAATGTGCTGCTTGTTTAAATTTGGAAGCTGTTATCCTACCAGCCCTATATTTATACCATAAGTTTGACAATGATTGCTTTTGTTTTAGTTTTTCCAAACACTGCACTTCTTCAGTTGTAACTTCAATAGATGAAAAGACTCTATTACTTTCTGCAATGATACCAGTGAATGGAAGACATTGGAGACTTTGGTTGTAGAACACTGACATTGTCTGTGGTAATGGTTCATGAGAGGTTTTGCAATTAAACCCCTCAAGATATCCAGGATAAATGGATAGAATAGCAGCCTTTGGATTTGATTCATGCAACTTCTTAAGAAATGTTTCCATTGAAGGTAACATGATTTGTTGAGTGACCTTTAGAGTTTTGAATTTGTCAAAAGATTTCAATGGACTTGTGAAATCTATATCTGCAATAGTTGCTTATGTAGCCTAAATAAGAGAAATAGGATGAACCAATTGCATGGTATGCAAATAAACATATCTATGCAGTGCATCATGCGATTTAATGTACCTCATTCTTGTGTGATGGTTGAAGCCATGTACATAATTTTGATGTACAGGATGTTTGCTTGTTCAAATTTGCTTTGGTCCTCACAAAATACAGCAAAGCTGCAATATGAGAACAGGCCTCCCCAACACCAGCCATGCAATTGCAGTGAGCACACAATACAGTACCATTGTAATCTACTCCAACCCAAGGCATCAAAGGTGGAGAGCTCAGCTTCTGACTGTGGCTCACCTGTGTATAAGTTAATCAATAAAGGCATATCCTACTGTGAGCAAAAACGTACCTTTGCAGACAGAAGGCACTTAGAAGAAGAAATTTTTAACATACTTACATCTTGTACATAGCCAGCACAAAAGTAAGACCATGCTTCGGTACTTTTATATGCTTTTAATGCCTCCTTTGTGTATGGCTTTTAATGCCTCCTTTGTGTATGGACTAGGAGTATGAATAAGGTACGCACATATGTCCGGAAATTCGACATCTGGCCATACGTTGGGTGTACGTTCCCAGCAATCCCGGGATGTAGTGTAAGGATCGTAACAGAGACCCAACAATGCCGTTTTTTCCCTGTATCTCTTCTTTCCCGAAGCATCAAGTTGTTTGTACTCATCACCAAAACAGTATCGTCAGCGCCATTCCGATTCGATAGTTAACTATTAATAATTGTCACATGCTTGTCACACAATAATTAATTCAAAATGGCGCGTGAATAAGGTCTATACAGCATCACACTACAGATAGAATCCCAAACAAAATGTTAAGAGCGGAAGCTGTAGCGAAACTAAGGCAGATGCGATTGCGGGGATACATAAATTGTTAATATTTGTAGCGTTATTCTATGCAATAGAATAAAATAGAGGTGGACGCTAGTATAATTTATGCTTTTAAAGTGTAAGTGGCTTAACTGAAATGAGATTATAGTCAACAAGTAAATAAAAACATTCTCTAACGAGAAAGTTGGTGGGCATATAGGATTGACAATGTTGGTGTAAAAAGCACGGAAACAAGTGTGACAGAAATGTTACTTGAAAATTGAAATAGGCCTATATTTAGCCCAGTCACATTTAGGCAGCGCACGCCTGAGAAAATGGGCTATAAATAGGCCTATTTCAATTTTCCAGTAACATTTCTATCACACTTGTTTCCGTGCTTTTTACACCAACATTGTCAATCCTATATGCCCACCAACTTTCTCGTTAGAGAATGTTTTTATTTACTTGTTTCATAAGTTTTTTTTTTCTCCGTGTCAAAGAACTTTGTTTTTACAATACGACTTTAATATAAATTAACGAACACATAATTAATTTAAAATGGTACGTATAATTGTTTTAATATAATTAATTATTATGCCGCCTCCTCGGCCTCTTCTCCCTCCTCTTCCTCTTCTCCCCCCCCCCCCCCCCCCCCCCCCCCGCCTTGGGTATGGCCATGCGGGTGGCGGGGGCAGCATTGGGGGGAGCAGTGGCGGGGGCAGAACTGGTACTGGCGGTGGGAGGGGCGCTGCTGGTGGTGGTGGGACTAGCTCTGTGGGGGGAGGGGGGGGGGGGCAGCGCTGCTGCTGGTCATGGTGGTGGGGCTAGCGCTGGTGGGGGCAGCGGTGGGGCTAGCGCTGGCGGGGGCAGTGCTGCTGCTGATGGTGGGGCTAGCGTTGGCGGGGGCAGCACTGCTGCTGGTGGTGGGGCTAGCGCTGGTGGGGGCAGCGGTGGGGCTAGCGCTGGCGGGGGCAGCGCTGCTGCTGATGGTGGGGCTAGCGTTGGCGGGGGTAGCGCTGCTGCTGGTGTGGGCTAGCGCTGGCGGGGGCAGCGCTGCTGCTGGTGGTGGGGCTAGCGCTGGCGGGGGCAGCGCTGCTGCTGGTGGTGGGGCTAGCGTTGGCGGGGGCAGCGCTGCTGCTGGTGGTAGGGCTAGCGCTGGCGGGGCAGCGCTGCTGCTGGTGGTGAGGCTAGCGCTGGCGGGGGCAGAAGTTGTGATGAAGGAGGATGTATGTGCTTCCTCGACCTCCTCTCCTTCAGAGTCATCAAAAAAATTCTTTCCCGACTTCTTCAGCCATCTACGTGACAGAGTATTGAAACAACTTGTAAAAAACCTTTGAATTTTTTTTAAGAGAGAAATGTGCTGTTCTACGGGTCGCTGGTTTATACTGGTATACTTGCACAGCCATGTTTTCTAGCTGTGCTATAATTCTATTGGTCTAATTTCATCCGTCCATTCACTGATTGGTCGCTTTTTCATGCATGCCATCACATACTGAGGGGGAGGGGTGGAGTGTGTGTGTGTAGGTGTGCTAAAATTCTATTGGTAGAATTTCATCCAATCACATGACCTGAGGTGCATGCAGGTGCAGTGCTGCAGCAAGGGATACACACGTGTGTAGTCCTTTCTTTCTAACTAATGTACAATGTAACAGACACAGATGCATGCACAAATAACCTTTTGTACAAACATTGACCTTTACCAGGGAACTGGGAAGCCTTACTGTACATCTGATAATATGCATGCAGAGAAAATATATAAAGGGATTGGCAACGCGTCACGTGAGCCATAGAGATTCGCAATTTTTCGCGTGCCATCCGACCTGCTGTGAATCGCACCTGCGTAGAAGTGAGGACAGAGTCTAAAAATTGCTGGTTTGTTTAAACTAAAAGGAGAAGGCTTATTTGATTGTAATTTTCAAGTTCGCCATCACATGCACTACGTGCTGCTCTGTTTTTGAGTGTTCTGTTGCACAGTTTCAAGCTTTTTTGCCAAAATTGCGATTTTTCCGGAGCGCCGTTTTTTGTGGGACAGTATCTTACGAATCGATGGTCTTTTCTGTTTGAAATTGGCTTTATCACGTGCAAGGTGGTTAAATTTTTGCGTGGTGTTGTTTGTTTGTAACGGCAATGCTCAGAACCGCTCCAATAGAACGTTGGATATGGTAATTTTGTGGGAGAGTGTAGCCTTTATCGTGTAAGCTAGATCGCTAAATCTGACGCTGTCTTGTAGCTCTTGGTTCATATTTTAGCATCCGAATAATTTTATATCTAGCGCGCGACTACGTTACGACTTGTATTGTGTCAAAGGTGATGGTTTTATGGTTATTTCTAACTTGCTAGCTCATTTTGTAGTCTACAGCGGGTTACAACGCAATTAGCTACTCATCGTCATCCTATAATGATAATTGCCCTATTTGTGTACACGCATACATTTGTTGGTTGTGGGTTCGAGTAAAGGTGCGGATGGCACGCTCTAATGCGTGAAAAGTGGGCTCGTTTCCATGCAAGCGTACAAGAAATGTGTTAATGTGTGCATGACAGGAAGCCATGAGCAACTTGCATTAGGAAAGCAGCCCTTAGACTTTAAATGCTACATACAGCATGCTATTTATAACATACACCTTTGGGTGGTAGTGGTAGTTCTACGACCCTTCCAATACCGACTCCTTCTAGCTGCCTTAATGGTAGATGAATTGCCCCTGTATATCCGCCTATTAGCAGCACGGTTCTCCTCGACGCCCTCTTGATATCGCTGCCTTTTAGCAGCACGGTTCTCCTCGACGCCCTCTTGATATCGCTGCCTTTTAGCAGCACGGTTCTCCTCGACGCCCTCTTGATATCGCTGCCTTTTAGCAGCACGGTTCTCCTCGACGCCCTCTTGATATCGCTGCCTTTTAGCAGCACGCTTAGATACAGCATTTGCGTTGTAGGTGTCGCGTACAGAGGCCTTCTTCTTTTCAGGGTCGGCCTTGTAGGTGTCGCGTACAGAGGCCTTCTTCTTTTCTGGGTCGGCCTTGTAGGTGTCGCGTACAGAGGCCTTCTTCTTTTCAGAGTCGGCCTTGTAGCGCGCTCGGGCTTTAGCCTTGTTCTCTTGTGATAAAATATCTTCTCGTTTTTGGAGGTATTCCGCTCGTTGCTTAGATCTCTTCTTTTGATTACGCGAAGGCATTTTTAGAAAAACAACTTCACTAGCCAAAGTAAGTAACGACTAAACTGCGATAGGAACACCAAATAAATTTAGTGCCTGTTGGAGTATTTATACTCCCTAAAATTATACATTTTATTAAGAACTTGCTAGATGGCCATAGAACTTGCAACCAAATAAGGTATTTCTCGCTGTAGTTTCTTTCTAGATGTGATATGTGTCCAAATGACATGCTAGGATAACGTGCCGGTAAATTCTGAAGAGATTGGTACTATAGTCGTTCTTTAAAACCGTTCGTAGCTCGAGTTATACCTTCCTAAGGAAGAAGAAGACGACGACGACGACGACGACGACTATGAACAATCTTTTTGGGAATGGGCACGAGAAGCAGGTTCTTTTTCTGGAAGCGCATAGTTTAATGACATGAAACTAGCATGAAAACGTAGATCTTTCGATTGCTGCAACGAGATAAGTGATTGTTCCTAGTCTCGTACCCAGACCCACCATGACGTAAGTGTTTATCGCTTACACTACCTGTCGTAGTGTAAGCGATAAACACTTACGTCATGGTGGGTCTGGGTACGAGACTACTCGGTTCCAGTGTCAAACTAATATGTAGTGAGAATTAGTCTCGTACCCAGACCCACATCGCAGCTGCGGATGGATTACATCACCGCTACGCGAATTCGCGTAGCGGTGATGTAATCCATCCGCAGCTGCGATGTGGGTCTGGGTACGAGACTAAGTGAGAATAGCCCTGAAATTGGACTGCACCAGGGACAAGTTCAACTTTCCCTATATGTCGGAGATCACTCTCGACTTACGGAGAGAACCGATGGCTAGGTGAGAGGCCAGCCGGGAGACAGTACTCTGGCTTCTTTGCACCAGTTGCCATACAGCAAATGTTTATTGTTATCTTATAAGCAATTACAAGTGTTAATTAACTGTAAATTATATAATATACACTGGTTAAAGCACATTATCTGTGGACTATAAAAGCTCCAAAAGATAAAATTTAGTGATAAGGGGTGCATTGAAATTTTCAATCAAATTATTCATGATGGAGAAACAACCTCAAGAATCGAGCACTTATTGGAAGACAGAGGTATGAAATTTTGCATCACCTTAAAAATTGCGTACCTAATTTAATCATAGTGACTATGACAATTTTTAGATCTTGAATATATGGGCTATTCTTTTATACATTGTCTTGCCAACAAGGCGCTGGCAATTGCCCTCGGCCAGCCTTTACCAACATTATTATTAATGATAATAATAATAGCAAGCTATGACAAGCTATTGATTGTCCCATTGAACGTGTGCATTGTGTATGGGACATAGCTGTTCAGGTAGACGATGGAAGTGGCCTCTGGACATTTTGGTTCCCGGCAGAACCATCAGCTTTTGTTCTTAGTGTTGTTTCACAGCTCAATTCATCTCTGGTTTTGGGAGCAGGTTCAGCAGTGTGACCAGCTGCTCAGCTTAGGAAGTATTCCTCACGTGACCAAAGGTGTAATGAGCTTGGCTGGACCTGTGCATTACCCCTAGCTGGTGAGTTAAGTAACTAATTTTGTCGCCGAGTTATTAATGATCAAATATTTGTCTTTGATTATGAAGTGCATGATTCCATTTGTTGGTCTTTTTTTACAATCCGAGTGACGGAGGTAGACATATTAAATGCACACAACAGTAACGAACAAGTTTAAACAAACTACTCTTCACACCATTTGATGGGAGTGCAATTACTCCAAGACAAATGCACACCTTTGGATGGCCCCAAATACATAACAGGGTATGAAGAGTTGTGACCTTCTTCTCAGCCTGAGTTGCTACTACACACAGCCCTCTATCACATATGAGCAAGGTGACAGGACAAACACCAGAAGTTTTGCCACTTTTCCATGCCAACATGGAACCCTGTCTGGCCATTTGCCCTATGTGAAGGCCAGCAGCACATGGAGGTCCAGCGACATGATAGCCAGGGTGTGAAGCCAAGCAGCTGCAAGACACAAGTAAGGCATCTGCAGCAGTCAAGACTCCGGGAGCACAACACACATTCTGCCTGTGAGAGAGAAGGAGGAGGGAGGGAGAGAGAGGAGGGCGGGAGAGGGAGGAGGGAGAGAGGGATGCAGGATG
>JABACO010000002.1:1233208-1255205 GCA_013339895.1 Ephydatia muelleri | reverse complement strand
AAGATGTTCCCGCCGGGACGCGACCCGCACGTGACGAGTGTGACGTACGGGTACGGCCCCGGGATGGAGGGGAAGGTGAAGAGCGTGTGCGACATCGTGTTGCAGAAGTGTCGCTACCCAGCCACTAGCGCGGGGTTTGTGCTTAGTTCCAAGGACTGGCCCGCTGGAGCGACAGAGATGGGGAACGAGGACGGACCCGTCGTTCTGCTGTTTCGTATCCGCGCTAAGGAAGGGGGCGCGCCTCGCGTCGTGCAGATCATAGACGATCTCTCGAAGGAGACGGGCGAGGGAATAGTCACCTGCCACGGCTCTATCCCAGAGCCGGAGGCCACGCCTCTCGACGTGGAGCTTGTGATGGTGTGCTCCACCAACGCACACGTTGCCTCCCTCGTCGGCTCCTCCAAAGTTGAGCAGCTTTTCAGGGCCCTTGTGAACGAAGCGACGGATGTCAGGGGTGAGGCCTACGGAACCTTGTTAGACACGTTGGAAGGGTCGTTTAGGAGCCTGGGTGTGGTGATGGACCGGAAGGCCATCGATGCCGGGTACGTGTTGCATCCCCATGCGGATCGGAATGGAAGCTGATCCAGCGTGTACCGGACCAAGTTTAACGTGGATCCTTAATTGTGTGACCAATTTTTTAATGGTGTGCATTTTTGTGAAAAGAGACCTTGCGTACGTCGTCACTGCAGCGATGTATTACATCACCGCTATTTACGTCGTCTCGTACCCAGACCCACCATGACGTAAGCATTTATCGCTTGCACGACAGGTGGTGGTGTTTTATACGTAAGTGATAAACGCTTACGTTATGGTGGGTCTGGGTTCAAACCACTGGTAACAATGCCTTCAAGGAGCTCTCGTTTCATCAAAGGGCCTCGTACCCAGCGCAGTGTGCCTCTCTCTAGATCTGTAGTCCTAGTGCACAGTGTCAAATCTAGGATCACTCTGGCCTCATTAGTTGCTGATCATTGATAATTACGTCATTTAACTTCATAGTCTTCTAATTCAGCCGCCTGCCCACCATGATCACAGGACGTACTTACCCAGCTGACATACTGGCATTGGATTGAGACAGAGGCGAAGCCGCCACAGCAAAAAACGCGTCGAATCAATTATTGATTTCACAAAGGATTTTAAATCAATTGTTAAATCAAGGCATGATTTCACAGTAAAATCAAGTGCACTTGATTTGCGCTTGATTTTACTGTCAAATCAATTGCGAATCAATAATTGATTTGACGCGGTTTTTTCACTGTGCATGCGCCTCTGCTTGTCCGCTATCAGTGATGTGCCAGTCTCTTGAACACTACAATTGCAGTAGATCCCAATCCGTCTGTGGTTGAGAAGACACGTTTGGGTTTACATGATCATGCGGGCACTTGCAGAATCACGCATGCACACTACATATCATTAGGTCTGGAGCCGAGATCCAAAGGAGTGCGTGTGGTGTTTGTTTCGACGCTAGCACGATATGTTCGAGCCCTATACCTATCCGGTCTAGGTGAGCAAATGCAGCAGCGGATCTAGGGGGGGGGGGTTTTGGGGGTTTAACCCCCCCCCCCCCCCCCCCCCCCCCTCCCAACCCGCCATTATGAAAATATTATTGGCCAGACTGACTGGGTGCCCGCAAATTAGCACATTGTCACGTGTTGTACTCGATCACGAGCGACATATCTCAGCCAAGAAATAAGATGAAGCAAATGGTGTTGAACGAATTCTTTAGGTATTATATACCCGTATACACAGTGTCATGCACGGGTATGTGACTGTATTTCATACTACGACATGCTTGATCGAAGGGCCCTTGGTTCACCCCCAATGTTGGGCATTATGTACATAAAGCACACTGAATTTATATTGGACGCACCCTTTGGGCCCCCCCAATCCTGTTTACGTTCCTCCTACATGTACACTTCTGTTAATGAGGCGCGGTTTACCGTTAAGCAATGGTGCCGTACTTATTCACAGCTGTTTCTTATTCATTACGCTGCAGACATAATAGTAGAGATATTCCCATGTGCCATTCGTCCGTGGCTATTCTACGTACCTTTCATAACTCTCCTAAAGGCAAAGATTCTTGGAGTTCGTGCTTGATGTATACATTTCTGAGCCTCATGCATGTAAAAAAATAAAAATAAAAGGCCTTTAAGACCAGATGGGTCATAAGGTATGACTGTTTGGAAAGGTTTTACAATCTCTATGGTTATATATTTGCATGTCTCGATGCCATGACCAATCCAACTACCTCCAAAAGGCAGGTGTGCCCCATGATGACTGGTGTTGGGACACACCCACTAGAATAAAGGCAGAAGGTCCAAAACAATCACTTGCTACAAGTAAGAACATACTTTCATTGATAGTATTACTTCATGGCCTTGATCCTCTCAAAGGAGTATGCATCAAACTTCAGAAGCATGATGCTGACATTGTAACTGCTTACAGGCATATTGACCTTGCTATTGAACAAGTATATTACATGAGAGAAGATTTTGATAGTGTATGGAGTGAGTGGTTTGGAGAGGCTGAATCATTGGCTACTGACATAGGAGCAGTATAATTACAATTCCTAGGTAAGTATCAACAGCATCGTTCAAATGTTCCAGCCGATTCACCAAGTGAATATTATAAAAGATGTTTAGGTATTCCATTCTTAGATAGTTTATTAAGTCAGATGAATGAATGAAAATCGAGTTGTGCAATCACTGATGTCTCTATGCCCTTCAATTATCTGCAAATTATGCAAGACTGAAGGATTCAGACGATCTGGCAAAGCAGCTGCTATTTTGGGAAGTTGATATGCCAAGCGCTGCTTGTCTAAAGCAAAAGCTAGTTCGCTGAAAACTCTTTTGGAATGAAGGCACACGCTGAAGACAAACCAGAGGATTTGATGGATGCATTGCCATATGCAGATGAAGACATTTTCCCAAACATTCGCCAACTAATTTTAATTGGATGTACGACACCGATTGGAACTTGTCAGGCAGAAAGGTCTGTTTCAGTTTTGAGATGAATAAAATCACACTTACGTTCAACAATGACCGAAGAACGGTTGACAGGTCTAACCATGATGTCTATCCACCATGCCGAGTGTTTGTCGTTTTTATAACAGTTTCCGTTTGTCGCTACAAACGGAAACTGTTGTACCACGATTTGTGCAAGAAAAACCTAGGCGTTTGTTTTGCAAATCTATTTTGTTTGATGAGTCAAAAGATTAGACTGTTTATTTTCATGTGTGTAATTATAAAGCAGTGTAGATTCAAAATTGTATCGGGCCGAAAATCTACAATGTGTTAAAAAAAGCGGCGGCATCTTTAGTTTCTTGGAAAAAGTACTGCATTTAAGAAGCGGCTGGGGCTACGCCCCAGACCCCTTTATGGAGGGACCTACCCCCTCCCTACACCCTCCCCTTTTAAACCCCCCCCCCCCCCCCCCCCAATATAAATTCGTACGTCCGCCCCTGAAATGTATGCTGTTTTTGAATACAGAAACCTTGTGAGTAAAAAAATGTCCAGTATCCGGTAACGATTTACCTTTCTATATACTCTAAACGAATGTATGTTCTGAGTGAAAGTAGCTACAAGGGTGGGAATAGCTCCAAACATCACATGAAGAGTTAGACTCGGGGTAAATCTATATTTGTGGCAATTGGAACCTTTCCGTCCAAAAAAAGTGAGGTTCGACAAAAAAATGTTCAAAAGTAATGGAACAGTTCGTTTATGTATGGAATGCTCTATGAGATTTAAATCATTGTGGATTATGCTAATACCTTCTGAACGGTTAACACCATCAAATTCCTATTATATCACATTGTCCTATACATAATGTATCTATGTGCACATGTATATTGGTGACTTGCACAAGTACAGTGCCAACGTTACAAGGTCCGATACCCCATGGGATTCAAAACCGTCCCATCGTCAGGTAGGAGCATTCAAATTTGGTGTGTACGTCGATGGGTCCTGTGGCTATCGAATTGTTCCGTTCGTTAATTTTGTACTTGATCCGTTCCGGAGATACAGGTGTGCACAGTTTATCTACATTTCCCGCTCGATATACGCGGCATTATTGTCCCAATTCGCACAATAATGGCGTGCATCGAGAGGTAAATGTAGATAAACGGCTGTGCACACCTGCATGTATCTCTATAGTACTCTGTACAAGTCTTCCAATCGATTGTCGACCTTCCTAGAAGGGTATGCCATGCAGGGTACGCCAGGGTTGCATTGCATGGTACAGGTCTATATAGCTGGATAATGAACATTGTTAGTAACTTCCTTCGTAAACTCACCGCGGGCCCTGACCTACCGCAATCGCCATTGTTAGCTTCGTGCAATAAAATTTAGGTCTTTCATCGTGTAAGCTTTATTTCAGCATGTCGTACTACAATTGCATGTAAGTTTACGAATATATCTATCAGTGCCGTAGGTCAGAGCTCGTGGCAATTTACACAAATGTAACTAAGCAAGTAGTAAATTGATCTGATTATGCCACATTGCCAAAGACCCAAAAATAAACAAAGTAACGCTCCATATGGCTGGACTCAAAGAAAACACTTGATAGAGGTGTGTGTGTGTGTGTGTGTGTGTGTGTGTGTGTGTGTGTGTGCGTGCGTGCGTGTGTGTGTGTGTGTGTGTGTGTGTGTGTGTGTGTGTGTGCGCGCGCGCATTCAATACTGGAATGGAATGGAGACTATATAGAGGAATTGGTATTGCGTCACTTAAGTCATATAGAGCCTTAGTCATGTACAGTGGGTTATAGATCATTACGGAAATCTGACAGAGCAGCTCTTATAATTCGTTCATGATTTTATGCGGTAATTTTGCCCGACCACCTTACCGGCCGTCGGCATACATTCTCGAACTCACAACCATTATTCCATAAGCAATTCGTGTGTATACACATATAGAATCATTACACACTACAACGATCAACGTTAAAGAATATTCAAAAAGCGAATAGTCACATTGCTAAACTAAGAGAAAACGATTGGCAAAATAGGTCTAAGCAAGCATAACTCAAGAAACGATCAACCTGCATTTAGGCCAATACATGCACAATTTCACTTACACAAAGGGAACGACAAAGAAAACAATGCTTGTTGGAGACTGACTGATGGCAGTGATGATGATTTTGATGACCTGTTGGATAGGATGAAAGAGTAGGTATAGGCGAGGCCTCTTGCCACTGGGAAGTTCTGATCCGCGCCGTGGCTGTAGTCAGTCAGTACCCAGACCTGTTTACGTATTCATTATCGCATAATGACATTATTTACGTAAACAGGTCTGGGTACGAGGCTAGATACTTAACGCAGTCTCGTCCCCAGACTTTTTCGCTGAGGGATTACATCACCCACTGTAAACGTTCGGTGATGCGTGGGCGGGTCTGGGGACGAGACTAATGTGTACAGGTGCGCTAATGCGGGAAAAGTCGGCTCCTCTGCATGTCTCAATTTAGTGCATGGTATGTAACCAGTGCTGCCGCGATATGGTCTGTAACCGATATCGTCTATATCACGATATATGAGCGAAATATCGCGATATTGTACATGTAAATATAGATTAACCGATCACATGTTCATTGCAATTTGCAAAGGTTTAGTTATGGCTGCGTCAAAAGAACCGACAGATAAACCGTCCTTTCATGCTGTAGGCAATTAAGAGTAATATATTGTAGGCACTAGCTGACCGCAAAATGTCACTTTGTTATTTTTAAAAGACAAATTTAATACCCGGCGTGGGAACATTTTGGGTGGCACAAAATAGCAATATCGGGTCATGCATGCGGGTGTCCAAAAAGGCACAACTGAATATGTGGCATCACCATGCATGCATGTTGATACAGAAGGCCGCAAAATGTAAGTCCTATACGTGTATAATATATATCATATGCCCGTGTCCCCTGCATGCCATTTTAATATTAAGTTTGCCAAATATATGTTAACTTGACGATCTTATCGTATCTAGCTTGTTCTTTCCAACTTTGCCCATTGTTGCCTGTTGTTTCAGTTCTGGATAACATGTTGCCCGTTGTTTCAGTTCCGCTCATAACATGTTGCCTGTTGTTTCAGTTCGTTCTGCATGTAACACGTTGCCTGTTTTTTCAGTTCCGCATAACATGTTGCCTGTTGTTTCAGCCAGTTCCTATAACATGTTGCCTGCATGTTGTTCAGTACTGCATGCACTGATAACCGCCACTGCGACTGCACCCCCACCAGCTAGTCCATGCTCATCAAGCTCAGATACAGGGTGTTCCGCGGTTCTGGACATACACTGTACATCGGAACTTACGTACTGCAAGTCAGTTCATGCGGGTAATACGAAGTTATGGCGGTGGCTACGAGACACCTCGACATTACATCCTTGGGTTGGCAACGCTGCCGTCTATCCTTATATCACTGTCACGTGAGCTCCTCCATCCAATGCATCAGAGCACGATGCATGCCATACACCTTCCTTCCTCCATTGAACTGACAGGCAGTAAATCTGTGATACCTCTGTCCTCGTGAACACATGCACAGAACACCCTAATCTCACATGTATTCATTATTTATGTCAGTAAATTACGGTTTCATTAACAAAACGGCCCCCCCCCCCACAAAAAATCTATTCAGTACAACGTACAATTAGGCGTGGTCCAGTGCTTGGATGCAGTGCAGAAATGATATTAGCCAGGTCAGTTGTTTTTACTGCGAGCGTGACGAGAAACAATCAGTCCCAGTCAAGCTTCGCATGTCCACAGTACGTAACAGGTGCGCGAAAATCGTTCAAAGAGGTACCGATAGACATATACGGCCAAACAGATGGTGCGTGGAATTGAGGGTTTAACTCGGACCGCTGGTATTGACACGGCTATACTTTCATATTCATCTGCCATGATGGAGGCAAGAGTGGTGATACGCGCCCGCATTTTGAGCTGATCGCTGAAGACTGTGAGTCACTAGCACGACTGCAATATCTGAGACTTCAATTAGTGGTACAGAAGTATATAGACACGTAGTACGAACGTCGCTAACGCGGACCAATTCCTTGAACGCTCCGCGAATCACCGGCCAAACCCACTGACATATCAGAATCAAACATTGGTAGTTTTGTGTGTATACGTGATTGGGCCAACATTAAACAAAACGCTACACATTCCCAGTGTGCCGTCAAAACTAAGAAGGATCCACCTTGTCACTAATTGTTTGTGGTTTGTGGCACTATATATAGCTTCACCTGAATTACATGTGTACAGCAAATGGCAGCGTTTCAGTTGAATTAAAGACATGTTCGCTTTCCTTTCACAGTACGTATATGTATGTGATTACAACATCGCTGGCTGTTGTCACTGCCAATGGTAAGAACGTTAGCATGCGTGCATGCATCGATCAATGCATGCTATACATTATAAATTGTGATGTGAATAATTTTTATCCGTTTACAATAATTATAATTCATGTATCTTTTGTACTGCTTTTGGGTTTTAATATGCAGCACAGAATAACTTGTGCAACTCTTCAAATGGTTCTACAACTGATCTTCAAAACAAAGTCAATATTTTGTACACATCTCTGTTTTTTGTATCCTTATTGGTCAGTCTTCCAACATTCCTGCTAACAAGTTACCAGTACCGCAAGAAGGCAGCAACATCCTTTGAATACTCTGAAGGAATATTTCTGATATTTCCCTGTGCACTGTTGCTGGTCTCTTTCGTCGAGTCCTTCCAGTGGGTATTTCAATTCACCGGCCACGATACGGGCCAAACTGCATGCCAACTTTTAGCAGTGTGCCGTGAGTACGCTTTTTTGACTCTGATATTCACCACTGCCTGCACTGGTGTTCAGCTGTGTCTTCTGGTGAGACAACCAAAATGGCTGATGGTCATTGATGAACTCAAGCGGAAGAGACACAGGAGTATCTTGATGACGTATACCATGGTGACGTTTGTTCTCCCTCTGGTGTTCCTTCCTTGGCCATTCATGTCACATGGATATGGACGAAATGACTATACCTGTTTCATAATTCCTGACAGAGCGGGAATCACCGAGCAGCTGCTTCTATGGCACGTATGGGCCTACATTGTTTGGCTCTTTACTCTGCTAGTCATAATCCTCGTTTTACGCACCATGCACTGCAAGAATTTAAAGAGCCTCACCCCAAATTCGATTACACTGTTGAGCATAATGGTCGTCTTCCTGCTGGGTATATTAATGAACTCAGTTGTTTTTGTGATGGATGCTGCACTCACTCCAGCCCGTGGGTACTGTGAATACCCATGGCTGCTATATGCTGAGGCTATCTTCACGTCATTGCCAATCATCATTGCTAACTTTTTTCTCTTATATCGAGTTTATAAAAAGAGTCGGAAACTCGCTGCGATCTGGAAATTCAAGCATCTCGTGAATCACCATGACAATGAGAGGTCATCTTTGTTTGTCCATAGACCTATTTATGCATAGTGAAGCTGAAAAGTTTTTTTTGTTTTGTTAGTCAGTGCTATACCACTACTGGTAACATCTTTGCTACGTGTGCATTTCGTATGCTGATTTTCGACATTGCACGAGACACCAGACGTTCCCAGGCATTTTAAAAGGGCTGGGGAACCCAAGCCGGCAGGGGGGGATGGACCAAAATGAAGTGAAGTCGTTACACTGAACGCATGACATAAAATTAAAATGCGATAGTTTCCTGGTCTGGAGCTCCGGCGCTCCAGAAGCCTATGCATTTGCCGTGGCTTAAAAAGCCGCTATAGAAATAACGAATGAAGAAATAAGCGGTCAACTCCATTTTTACAGCGGCTTTAAGCCACGGCAAATGCATAGGCTTCTGGAGGCGCCGGAGCTCCAGACCCCCCAGGGTGGGAGGGGGTGATGGTGGGGCTGTTAGTATCACTGCATGCACATAAGCTGCTGCTTTGGTACCACTTCCTCCACTTTCCTTTCAACTATGGTTTGGCCTCGCATTTTAATTTATGGCATACGTACTATGTAACAGAAGGCAGTTGAAGGTGGTACCGCATGCTAGTGTGATTACAGAATTGACATATCACCTTTGGTGTTGATGAGTCAGCATGTACTCGGCCAAGGAAATAGGTAGAATGAGAGCATGCAGTACACTTGGATTTGCAAGGTACCAACACACCGACCTCCTTCAACATTTTATCTCTTTCAACTTCAATGGACTTGATCTGTTTTGGAGGAAGAAAGCGGCCAAGCCCAGATGATTGTCCTGCAACTTTATAGAAATTATTAATATTGTATGTGGTGGAACGGATAGTGAAGTGGGTTTTAGTACTGAAACTTCATAGAATGATGTAAAACAACAATTGTCTGCAATGAATTGCAGCCCTCCACTAGCAAGCAAAATCTGTTACAGTTAAACTAATTATTTAATGAATGTATTGCTAAATACCCTGTTTGATATCTCATCAAATGAATATTCAAGTACATGTAGCTATACCACCCCTCATCCCACCAATCATCCCTCCCATCCATCATCCCTCCCATCATCCCTCCCATCATCCCACCCATCATCCCTCCCATCATCCCACCCATCATCCCACCCATCATCCCTCCCATCATCCCACCCACCCATCATCCCATCCATCATCCTCCCATCATCCTCCCAGCATCCCACCCATCATCCCTCCCACCCTCCCACCCATCATCCCACCCATCATCCCTCCCATCATCCCTCCCATCATCCCACCCATCATCCTCCCATCATCCCCACCCTCATCCCACCCATCATCCCTCCCATCATCCCTCCCATCATCCCACCCATCATCCCTCCCATCATCCCACCCATCATCCCCCCATCATCCCTCCCATCATCCCACCCATCATCCCTCCCATCATCCCACCATCATCCCTCCCATCATCCCTCCCATCATCCCTCCCATCATCCCACCCATCATCCCACCCATCATCCCACCCATCATCCCTCCCATCATCCCACCCACCCCATCATCCCATCCATCATCTCCCACCCATCATCCCTCCCATCATCCCACCCACCCATCATCCCTCCCATCACCCCACCCATCATCCCTCCCATCATCCCACCCATCATCCACCCATCCATCATCCCACCCCATCCCACCCATCATCCACCCATCATCCCTCCACCCATCATCCTCCCATCATCCCTCCCATCATCCCACCCATCATCCCACCCATCATCCCTCCCATCATCCCTCCCATCATCCCCCCATCATCCCTCCCATCATCCCACCCATCATCCCACCCATCATCCCTCCCATCACCCCACCCATCATCCCTCCCATCATCCCACCCATCATCCCACCCATCCATCATCCCACCCATCATCCCACCCACCCATCATCCCACCCATCATCCCTCCCACCCATCATCCCTCCCATCATCCCTCCCATCATCCCACCCATCATCCCCACCCTCATCCCTCCATCATCCCTCCCATCATCCCACCCATCATCCTCCCATCATCCCACCCATCATCCCTCCCATCATCCTCCATCATCCCCCACCCATCATCCCACCCACCCATCATCCCTCCCATCATCCCACCCATCATCCCTCCCATCCATCCACCCATCATCCCACGCCATCATCCCTCCCATCATCCCACCCATCATCCCTCCCACCATCCCACCCATCATCCCACCCATCATCCCTCCCATCATCCCACCCATCCTCCCTCCCACCATCCCACCCATCATCCCACCCATCATCCCTCCCACCATCCCACCCACCCATCATCCCTCCCACCATCCCACCCATCATCCCTCCCATCATCCCACCCAACATCCCACCCATCATCCCTCCCATCATCCCTCCCATCATCCCACCCACCATCCCACCCATCCTCCTCCCACCATCCCACCCATCATCCCACCCATCATCCCTCCCACCATCCCACCCATCATCCCTCCCATCATCCCACCCATCATCCCACCCATCATCCCACCCATCATCCCACCCATCATCCCACCCATCATCCCTCCCACCATCCCACCCACCCATCATCCCCCTCCCATCATCCCTCCCATCATCCCACCCATCATCCCACCCATCATCCCTCCCATCATCCCACCCATCATCCCAATCCCACCCCATCCCACCCACCCTCTCCCACCATCTCCCCCATCTCCCATCTCCACCTCATCCTCCCTCATCCCTCCCACATCCCACCATCATCACCCATCATCCCCACGCCCATCATCCACCTCATCCCACCCTCATCCCTCCCATCATCCCTCCCATCAATCCCACCCTCATTCCCTTCCCATCATCAATCCCTCTCATAATGGATAAATAATTAAAACTGAAGTCAGCTTTGCATGCCGTCATTTAGGACAATCCGTGTGCAGCTACAGTTGCCCAACAGTATTAAGTTACATCTGTATATGAAGTGCATTTCAGGCTAGCTAAATAAATTGTACAGCCAGTGTTTCTCATACAGGTCATGGTGTTCTCAAAGAGAGTATGATTACGTTTAAAATAATTCACTACAAGAAATGCTACATACAGACAAGCCTACAGTTGAAACAGAAGCAAGAATTCAAATTACCCATGGACTAACCTTGCCACAGACCTCACTAAAGACATGTTGTGGTGGGGGGGGGGGGTCTTAGGTATAACTTTGGTTTCTACCCCTCTCAGATTATGGAGGGCATTAAGAAACATAGGAAAACATGTATTTTAAATTTTTATACTAAGTGTAACCCCCCTGTACATTACTCTTGAAGTTTTACAAAATATGAATGTATACATTGTGTATAGTATATTCTCCACTCATGACACCATTTGTATGTGTACAACTACTAGTAATATTCTGCCTTCAATTTACATCTTTCATTAATTTATAGGCATTAGCAGAAGTGCAGTAAACAGATTATGTAATGGAAGAAACACAGAATTACAAGGATAGTCATTCATAGAACATTATTACACTGTATATCGGCTATGGGAGTTTTCATTGTAAGAACCAAACCCAAATATCTCCCCTTTCTGTGTTTGAAATGCTTCTGCAAGAGCCGGTAGGATAACTTTTAGTATCTTTAAAACTTGTGGCTTATACTCTTCACAAATTGCTTCTATGCTCCTACAAATTTCCAAAGCATACCTAGAATATGTAAATTGGCTATCAGAGACAAATGTAAATGCAGCCTTGTTCAAATTTAGGAACTTACAGGGTTCAGTTTCTAGCAGGTCATGATAGAGCTGTTGAAAAGCAGGAATAAGTTTGGAATATGTCATTGCAGTAGATGTTGTCAGTATCAAAAAAGGCTCTACTAAGTGCACTCCGAATAATGCACCAATACGTAGCATCACTTTAAGAAATTCGAGATCTAGAAAGCATCTTACAATGCATGCCAATTGGTTGGTCACATGCTGAAACTTGTCTAGAAAAGATGCAATATCATCAAAGTGATAAAGTGTAACTGCACACGTAAGTAGCAAACGATTAAACCGTTCATCTGTCAAGTTAACAGACATGTTTTTCTTAGGGGTTATATGCATGCCAAATTCCTGGGACTTGTTCCAGGGCTTATGATCAAAGTCATGGTTTATCAATCGAGTGATGCAATCAAGAGCTTGTTCTGTTACACTACTAGCAGTTGTTGTGGCATTCACAAGAAAATTTGCATATATTTTATCACGTCCAATTGCATGCTCAAGCTGGGACCAATGCTTTACTATCACCCCGATTGAACATAAGGCATGGATGAACATTGCAAAACAGTTGATTAGGTACTTTCTCTGTGCCAAGCTCTTTTGCAACTAACAATTCAACATCTATATTGTGTGCTGTTTGATCAGAAATGACAAAATCAATTATCTCAAAAAGAAATTTTGCATCAACTCCACTTGCTGCCGATAGAATTTGCAAGGTTGTTAGCTTTAACTTCGCAAGGTTAGGCATTGAACTCGAAGCATTGCTATTCTTATATCTTCCATCACCTTTTTCTTTCTTGGGCTTTGAAATTCAACATCCTCTACTGTAACTGGTGTGTATAGCTAATCCGCACTATCCCTAGTGTCTTCAGTAGTTTCTATACTCTCTGGCACAGCCATTGGCTGTTCAGCATTTACAGAGTGCCGCATCCTCTCTAGAGCAACTAAATCATTATTTCGCCTTGTCATTGTTTTGGTCCATTGAGTTTTGACATGGTCTTGACAATACATTTTTCTCTCGCCTCTTTGGTCTTCCAAAAAATTCCACTTATATTCCTAACATCATAGAAATTCTTCTTTGACAAGCATCTGTACAAAAAAAGTCAAACATTACTACTATCTTTATTGAAGGCTAAGACTTTGGCATCATAACTTTCATTTTTTCTGCTGTCCCTAGTCTGAAGCAATTTCAAAAAATCCTCATACAGTTTGATAATGTGCTTTTTGATGTTCTTTGTTGAAATTGCAAAAGATCCAATGCTCCTGCAATACTGACGTCAACATGTCGGCTGCATTGCTTCTTGACCGTTGAGATTGTCCCGCGCGTCTTGGATGAAGATAAAGCATAACTTCAATTACAGCCTTTTTTGTTGGCAAAACACCATGAGGCAGGTCAGCAGATTCAAAGTAGTCCACACGTCCAAGGCATTGTCTCCCTCTAGACCTTGTTTCTACACATGCCATCTTCTGTTTCATTAATTCAAGGCAAAACCATATACACGTGCGAACTTCAAGGGGTTGGGTTGTGAGGGGTTAAAAATGCATTTAAATATATTTTCACATTCAGTGTGACCCAGTACATATTTTCAGAGTGGTAGAAATAAGAAATTAAAAAAAAAGTGCAATAAGACCCCCCCCCCCCCCCCCCCCCCCCCAGTTGTGGCAACAGTATAGTTTAGTGACTATTTTTGGTTCGGGGATAGACTGGCTGACAGAAAGCAAGGTGGGAGAAAAAACTATGTTGGGCCTCTTTCCCCCAGTTGCCATTGGTCTCTATGGCTAGGGGGACACATGTCCACCCCAAGTCCTGACACCTTCTGTCACTAGCTGCATGCTTCCTTTATTACAGCTGCATGGGCTGCAGCGCCCACAGATACACTAGCCTCATTCAGGGGGCAGGGGTAAGGGGTGAGGTGACCGTGACATCAAAGCCTGCTGGCATGCCTCTGTCTAAACCCTGAACAAGGATGTCTGCAGGGTGAGAGATGATATAGGGTCTCTGGATAAACCATACCACACTTCAATTCTCACTGAAAGATGGGCACGACGACAAAAAGTATGTCACGCTAAAGGCTGTGCTGTACAACTACATTCCCACCACGTCTTCAAAGATGACCGAGAGAGTCAGGTACGCGATGTCAGGACAAAGGGTACACAGGGAACTCATAATCATCATCTCTCATAAACGGACACCCGCATGTGCTCATACATCTTGCCAAATCTCACATTTGCTATCACCAATCTCACTGAATGTCGCTATCGACTGCGAGGTAAAAAAAATTAATAAACAGCCCGGACAGGACAAAAAGACATTACATCACAGCATTGCATGGAAACTATTTAATGCACACCAAAGTCTATGTGTACGACTCCCTCTGCTGTAGATTCATCACGTAATATCCTGACTGACTAGCCGATGGCACGTTTCCGGATACCCTACGCTCCTCCGCGTGGTAATATGCAACATTCTCATCTGTTACGATATTGGTACCATTGTTCGTTAAAGGTGGCCCAGGAGGGTGTGGCACGGCAGCGGTCCTTCTCTTCTCCCTTCTCCAGCAAGTGCCCAACACAGCCACAACGATGCAGGTGGCCATCAAGCACGCGCCCAGCACACCCGCCACTGCTATCACAGCAATTAAGCCGCCACTTAGGTGCAGTGACGCAACTGGACGTAGGCTGCTGAAATAAAATTTAAAAAAAGGATGCATTAAAATGCGGGACTGCAGATTAGAATGGCAACTTTGTCACATGGGAACATGGAAGTGTGGGTGGGTTACAGAATCAAATGCATGGGGGGGGCGGAAGGGGGGGGGGGGATAGCTGTGGTCAATTTTCAAGCCTGCTTACTATCAAGAAGCTTTGTGAAGGGGGCATTATGAAAACACATACGTCACCATGCATCAGCCAAAAAAAAAAGGCACAATTCAACACACTTAAATGTGATGATATATGACCATGACGTAATAGCAGAGAATAGCTAAAGATGCAAACCAACAAAGCTTCACCGCCATAAATATTGCTCACTTTGGCTTTGTAGCATTGAAAGTAACAAAGAATACCTGAAAAAAGAAAGGCAAAAGGTAACCACATCACATGACATCGCATGATGTGAATGAACAGAGCTAAAATGCTACATTTGTCTGTAGTCCACACAGGTGAAAACACGCACAGGTGAATGGTTAAATAAATGCATCTTCAATAGCTCTCTTAGCAGACCAGCTATGACAACTCACATATGTTGTGTTGTCTGGTCTTGCTTGCACGTCAGATACGAAGCTCCTGTCAGCATAACTATATTCAAAAAATGTTGCTATTGTTTGCCTGCAATTAAAATTGTTAATAATGAATGACATGGAGTCTTATTCAGTGAAGTGATCTTACATACATAGCATGTGCACCGCAGCATTACAGACTGTTTACTGAGCAACTACCCCCTCCCCCCTAGACTGGCAAGAAATGTGCTGTCTCAATGTTCATTCAAGAACTCTCAGGAATGTATAGAGTTTGACACTTCGTGTGGAATGCTATGCTATTGATCCTTGTCATATAATGTATCATGACATGGTATCGGACATACTGTAACAAACCATATGCATCTGTCAGTGGAATGTACCGGGTGTCCCATAATGTACCAGGTGTCCCATAATTCTAGCTACAGCTTTGTACACACATATAGTTACAGTTTAAAACTAGTTAGTTATCCATTATGTTGGATCTCTCAAGTGATTTGTACTTAGATAATTTTGATACAATGAAATTAATAAAGTCAAATTTGCCTAGAGTTCCAAATAGAATTAGATTAATTAACCGTGGTGCAATAATAGTTACTTGAACTTAATTAAGTAATTTAACAAGCTAAATCAAAATATAAGGTTCCCCAAACTTTTTAGACGACTAATTTCAGGATGCCTAACCATAAAAATAATAACACCAATTATTTTAGTTTGAATAATGAACCGTTTTATCCCCTTGTTTTCGAAGAGACTTGATTTTATTAGTATTGAAACCAATATGATTCATCTTAACTGAAAAACCTACCGTAGTTAATTATATTAAGTCCAGTAACCTTAATACTGAGTTATTATGAAGTGGTTGCCAAAACTGTCCATACCGTGTATACCACCGGCAGTGCACGAGTCGATGAGAGAACAAAAAGATGCATTTGATTAATCAGTGAGATAGCAATGGAAGATCGTGTGACACAACAATGGAAGATGCTGCATGTAGAGGTCTGCTGGCTTACCTATTTTCAATGCTGTACTTGACACTGAACACTTGTGGAACCACACTGTGAACAGTCCAAGATGGCTCCAACCCCAAGTTGACTATACGATTGGAACCTGCATCAATCCGGCACATCTGTGGGTATCGTGAGAAATTAAAGTGCACAGGTCAAACACAGCAATCAAACTTAGATCTAATAACATTATTATAAGCAGTTAATTATCAAGCATTATGCTCGTGTCATCTTTGCATCACTAGTCATAAGACCCAGGCAACCTTAGTTTTGCGTGTTTATTGATCCGAGTGGATATTAACACACATCCCTGCACTCTTAATTGTGCTCTTCCATTTACAGTTAGAAGCCATCTAAACCATCCAAATCATAGCATTCTGCTATTAGTGTCAATGCATTGGTTAAAATTAGCCCATAACAATTCCAGGAATAGTGTCATCTGCCTTGACTTCAACTCCGAACTGTTAGATCATGAACACATCATATAACTAGGCACTGTTTATAGCCTACACATAGCTGAAAAAAAAAAAGCAATAAGTATTTCGATCTGAAATCGCATATGCAGTTCATAAATATGATCATGGCTTTGTTAACTGCCACTACTTCTTGTTGGTTGTTATACGTTCTTCACTTACTGCTGTCATTTCTATTCATGGGTTACACAGCGTTGAATCAATTCTTTATTTCCAATTGATTAATCAGGTACAAAATGCGGTCAGTTAATGTTTTGTACCAAGTATGTAAAAGTTTTTTCTTTTTTGACCAGAATTTAAAGTTGTAAATCAAGAATTGGTTTTTTTTTTAGCTTGTTAGCACGTGTCGAAGTATGTCGGGTACAACTTGACATGTATGTCGGGGCATAAAATCACTTACAGCAGACGCAGTTGCACTGCAGGCAATAGGTATACACGGACTGAAGCTGTAGAAAAACGATCCACTTTTGCTTTCCAGTGTCACTCTGCGGAAAGTAAACGTATATATTTCGTAATGCATTAATACCAAATTCTATATCAATTCTTCGATTCTAGCATAGTACTATTATCATGCAGAGAACATTAAATAATATACACAAACATGTGCGTATTGAAATTAACATGTGCTTGTCTTGGCAGTTGCCCATGTACGATCGCTTGCCATATCTCATGCTCGCCATGAGAGCATGTACATGGTTGGTACAGTAAGTGTGCGCGTGCAATTAGAGGCAATATAGCTGTTGTGGCCAAATGCTTTGTTCAGGTCTGTCCTCCGTGCATAATGTACCGCTATATATATGTACATGTATGTACAACATGCCGCTCTCTGTGGCTTGTGCACCCAAAGTGGCTCCATAAAATATAATTGATGACCATGTATTGACGCATAGTGCGGATTGAACTGACACTGGAATTGTGCCCCCCTCCCCCAAATGTGGTCTGCTGGACCAATTTTTAGGCCGTTGATTTACTCAGTGGATGTATAATTTGCCTTTTCGTCACTCGGATACTTCCGTAAAAGCTGTGAATAATCATGCGCGGGACATATACTGTGTGACACGACGTACGTCAGATTACAGAGCGGTCACATGCGACACAGGAATAGGTCGATGGATGTTGTGCTATTACGTTAATCCTCCTATCTTACTCCCCTCTCTTCCTCCTCCACCAATTACAAAACAACAAAAAACAGAATGATTCTCTCGAGCGACATTGAGGCGACACTTTGGTCCGGCTATGCTAATTACCCCGCTGTGTAAAGTCAAACTTACGGATACGGAAGCACCTCCGAGACGTCCAGCACAAAACCATTTCCCCTGCAGATGCAACCGGGAAATTCCCTGTCCTGAGTGCATTGCTCACGAGCTGCGCATGCGACCGAAGCAACGACGGCTGCCACCATACAAAACGTGCGTTGAAGCTTGGTCATTCGAAGCTTCTGCTTGAATGGCGAGAAACTTAGTGGGTATTATTTAGATAATGGTACGCAGTCCGAGTACAGTCCTGCACTTGCAGGTGTTGAAGCCATTGTTTATGACGTAGAGGGCTGGACTCTAAATCCTAATTAACGCATCGATGTGATCACTACAAGGCGTGAAGAACGTGCGGTAAGTGTACTTGTGTAACGGGTGAGGCTCGTTTTATTATGTGATCAGAACGGTCAACCTAGCCTCATCCCCGTCGTAATTTTTATCCACTCGTGCGTTTACATTGCGTTTACACAGAAGAATGTTTACAGTTAGTGTGCAATCTAGTGCTGGGGTACATGTATGAATACGTGCGCGTATATTGGCAGCCGCTAGCTATCTGTTTAACTGCGTCAGAAATTTTGAAATTCGATCATGCATGGCTTTCCGAACCGCTTATCGATAAGAGATTTGCTGCAGACACTACAACACACCATGCAGTACATCACTTATGAAATGCAGGTTTTGGGTCATAGAGTAGAAGGCATTGAACTACAAAGACACTCAACCTTTGCAGCTGTTGCCTTCACCCAACCTCTGCAGTGCTTTGATAGCTTATTGCTATGGAACTCCAATCTATTTTAAGCTATCTAAGATTACATTTGATTGTGGAAGAGATGGCTGTACATGTAGCTGTCAAGTGGTAGAGATATTTCTGTACGGTATGAATACCAACTTAGGTTCTAAACCAATGGCTTCATTTCATTGTATATACGGTACTGAATCTCCAAATATTCGTTTTTGTCCATTGCGAAATAGCCGTGAGCGCTTCTGCTAATTACTTCCTTCGGTCAGCGTTTATACTTATTTCTAATAAGTGCACGATTAAACCTTGCCCGGCTATTCAATGAAATGTGGCTACGTATTAAGGCGGCGTTCTCAGGAATAGTTCTATTTGCTTGGGTCGTACAATCTGTATCATCGCAGTTTCTTGAGCAGTGTATGGGTATGCTGCCCAAATCCGGCTGCTTCTGCTCTGCGTCGTCCTATTCTTTGAACATCTCGACGTTACTTCCTTACCCGTAAGTTATAACGTGACGTGGCTTACGTGTTACGGATCGAACATTTAAGCGGGGCTTTGCTCACACACGGACCAATTTTTTTTTCTTTCTATCTGGTTATACGCTATAAATATATACATACAACTTAGCAGCTGCATTAAATTAATAAAAACCACACAGTCAGTATACCATTTATAAGATTCAATACCACGTAACCGTCCGGCATAGTTTGGCTTTATTTTTATTATTCTGTTTTTTTTTTGCAGAGTCATTTTGAGGGACAACGATAGGGAGTTCCTCTACGGCTTCAGTCCATGCGAGCGTATTGATTGCAATGGTGTGAAGGCCGCGGTACGTCCGATGACGTCACCCTTAAAGAGCCATTGCGTCATCAATCGTTATGTGTTGGACATTCACCCGTTTCACGTGACATCAGTGCATGTGTATAAAGTGGACCCAAATGGGGAGCCAAGAGCTCCCACCTTACCCCCCCCCCCAACACACACACATACGCACACACGCACACACACACACACACACACATACACACACAGGGATGTATAACACATGTACAGGTCAATGAATGGCTCCAAGTTGAGGGTGTCTGAAAGGAAACTTCACAATGAAGTCTTGTGTGCATAAATCGTACCAGCTTTTTGTGCATGGAATGGTTCATTTCCTTGTGTGCAACGAGAGCTGACACACAGCACATAGTCCTCTGGGACCAGAACATCCACATTTTGACATAATGATAGTCCTTCACTGGTGGGAAGGTGTGGAGTAGGGTGTGGAGTGGGGGAGGGTGTGGAGTGGGGAGGGAGTGGAGTGGGAAGGGTGTGGAGTGGAGTAGGGTGTGGAGTGGGGAGGGAGTGGAGTTGGGAGGTTGTGGAGTGGGGGAAGGTGTGGAGGGGGAAGTGGGGGAGGGTGTGGAGTGGTGGGAAGGTGTGGAGTGGAGGAAAGTGGAGTGGGGGAAGGTGTGGAGTGGGGGAAGGTGTGGAGTGGGGAAGGGTGTAGAGTGGTGGGAAGGTGGGAGTGGTGGGAAGGTGTGGAGTGGGGGAAAGTGTGGAGTGGGGGAAGGTGTGGAGTGGGGGGGAGGTGTGGAGTGAGGAAGGTGTGGAGGGGGGAAAGTGTGGAGTGGGGGAAGGGTGTGGAGTGGGGGAGGTGTGGAGTGAGGAAGGTGTGGAGTGGGGGAAAGTGTGGAGTGGGGGAAGGTGTGGAGTGGGGGAGGTGTGGAGTGAGGAAGGTGTGGAGTGGGGGAAAGTGTGGAGTGGGGGAAGGTGTGGAGTGGGGGTCGTTCAGTCAATGGACAAGGGCATTACTGGAAGGTGACATACAATGCTACTGTTGAGGATTGATTGTTTATCTGATTACAATGGGATCTTGTTTATTTGCTGGTCAGAGTGTGATTATGTTTTATTAGCTATGTCAGTATGATACAGCCGGACATCGAAACGTCACCTGTGGAGTGGATCCGATGTGGAAGGTGCGAAGTTTGAACCCACTTGACTTCACTGTGAAATACACATATGGATACAGGTGAGGGTGTGTGTGTGCTGGTGGGGATGGAGTGGTAGTGGTGAAGATTGGAATGCTGGTGGGATGTTGGATTAGAGATAATGGCTGAATGTGAGATGATTCAAGTTCATGGTGAGTAGGTGGGCAATGTGTGGTGAAAATATTTTCCTATCAAATAATGTTTAAAATGATGGAATTTAAAGAGCATGAGATACTATACTTTTCTATTCAATCAATTAACGAATGGTGGTGCCAGTCACAGATGGCGATAGCGGTCCATTTTGTGATAATAAACTTGATACCAGAACGAACACCATTTAACATTCCCGCTATTCAGCTGGCATTCAATATTATGTTCCTCATGCGAAGTTCTAGTTGGGCGTGACCCGACTACCGAACGTGGTAGTCGGGCCACGCCCAACTAGCAAAATTCATTCATATACAGAGTGTCCAGAAATGAACAGGACAGGTTTTAATAGTTATAATGCCATATTAACAATAGTATTGTAAGGTTATAGATCAGGCATATAATAATAGTGCAAACTAAATTGCTATTTATACTATAACTAAAATCAGCAATAATGTTAATTAACATGAATTAATAATGTGCAGCAACCTGTATCAAGATGATTGTTGTTCATTGGACAATAAAGTACAAACCATATTATAAATTCATTAGTGCATATTTGTTATTAAAAATTTCAAATCAAAGGTGAAACCCTCACATAATCAAAAGACACTGTAGTTTGATAACTCACTTTTGAAGTTAATTAATCAAGGTATTTGATTATCAGTGATGGAGTTTTTCTAATTAAGGAATGAGCGGAATCGCTATTTATAAGCAAAATTAATTACAATTAATAAGCTGTTAAACATAATATAGTGCTTAACTCAACATTTAAATTCGATCCAAACTGATAATTTTATCATAGGCTAATTATAAGTGTTCATCTTATTAACCACTAACTTGAATATTAATGATTACAGAGGGCCTTGATAAATTAAATTTTTGAATTTTGTTACTCAACAGTTTATCATAATCTAGATATGCTGCACCTGCATTGTTTGACAAATCAGAGCCATTCATGAGCAAAATATATTAACTGATTTCAATATTGATAAAGCCATAACAATTTAAACTGGTCCTATTCATTTGAAGGCACCCT
>JABACO010000002.1:1217194-1232208 GCA_013339895.1 Ephydatia muelleri | reverse complement strand
TGTTTGCCTCACAGCCTTATTTTTAGTTGGAACACCATTCAACATTATGAACAACTCTGGGTCAGGCAACGGCACGACATCAGTTTCACTGACATGGACCTCTGATAAGGTCTCCCATGTTTTATTTAGTGGTAAGGGCAGAAAGAACATGGTACCTTTACAGGCTTGGAGGGCATTATAGGCTTGGCACTTTACTATTGTCTGAAAAGCTTTTGCTCTCTGAATTAACTGCTTACTAAGAACATCAAGTGATTTCAGCTCATCTGGTACCAGGGCCGTAGATAACTTTTATAGTTTGGGGGGGCACAATAGGTCTGAATGTCAATGTGGTCTAAATTTTATAGGTATGCCCTGTACGTACAAGCCTACATGTATTCACAATTTGATTTGAACCATATCTTGCATGCATGCGTGCGTTTCATATACACTCATTAAGGAAAAATACCAAACAATTCTTGGTGACTGGAATTGCGGCTTGCAAATTCATTGCCAATGATTGCAAGGTCAAGCTTGTCTGATTCATCTTTGTGAACATGCAGTAGCATGCACCAGTTTAACCTTGATTGGTGCATTGTACTTCGTAGCCAGGTCTTTAATTGTCGCAGGGCACTGAAGGTTCGTTCACTGACTGCGTTGGTGGCAGGCATGACAATAATAAGTTTGGCAAGCTTAATAATATCAGTGCTATAGCTCACTCTCGATAAGACTGAGGGACTGAAGAAAGGCAATGATGCCTTTTAATTTCATCCCGCCTACGAGGCTTTTAATCTCATGAGGAAGATTCGCATGCAGGATAAGCAGCTGGCTTGCCATGCGCTGCTGATTAAAATCATCACCATATAGCTGCATTACATCACTATAATCCTCCAACTTACATTCCGAATCACACAGCAGCTCTTCCAGTTTCGATAACATTTTATAGCCATTCTGATCGAACCTATCTTTGATTGATTGCACAACAAAATCAATGACTTCATAATAAGCCTTTCTATAAACATCTTCCACGATGTTTGCAAACTCAGGAGCTGATGATCCTATCTCCAAATGTTTTGGTACTTTCCTCTGTCGAGGTAGAGAGGGGTCTGCTATCAGAACAGCCTTGCAAAGCTGACGTTTTCTTTCAATTGTTTTCCAAAACACACTAAAGGAATCCTCTGACCTTATCGCTTGAAAAGCCACTAGTGTCATCTTCATCAGGCTCTGACCCTCGCTAGCAGATATAGAGGAGCCTTGAAGTGCCTTTGATAAGTTGCCTGACATGCTGAACACAATTCTTCCAAGCTCTAGTCCGAAGAAAAAGTCAAACGACTCCATTTGCTTAGCCACTCCACCAATTCTAGCACGCATTTCACTGTCATTGTTGATCTGTTTGGCTTCAGCCCATGTCTCCATTAAGGCTTCATAGTTCTCAGAAATTGCACCCTGCTATTGAACTTGCCCCACTGCCCACGACAATTCTGCAAAGGTAGGGAAAGCCGTAGCAATATATCCTCAATAGTTCGGGTAATATGTTCAGCTGAGATACAATCCATGGAATTAGGGTGTGTAACCGGTTATCAGGTTATTCGGGTTATTCGGATATTCGCAAAAACCTATCCGTTCGAATAGCAACTTAGCATTACTCGGAAAAATCGACTAGTGAATTTTATCTATTCGAAATAACCGGTTTATGTTTCTCCATTCGGAGGGTACTTAGGTATTCGTCGCCACCATCGACAATTCGCCCATTATTCGATTACCTTTTTATACCGATATCCGGATATGATTTTCAATTGAGTATTTCATAATTAGAGCTGTATATTTAACTACGTCACTGTTGTGGTTGTATGTAGTAGCAATAAATTTATGTACCAGTACTAGTATTGCATTGTTTTATTGTACAGTGGTACGAAGTGAGTATTGCGCTAGCGAGTGAAATATAGAATGACAGACTTCTCACCCACTTCAAGTAAGTATGCGCGCTCTGTTTGAGTATGTGGAGGAATTAGAGAGCATTACGCAATCGTACTAATGGGAAATTTCATATAGCATTTAGAGAGAACGGGAATGGAGTGTTGTGGGATGATTGTAAGGGGAGTACGTGATTGTAGGTGATGTGGGGTGAGTTTATAATTGTGATGTCTGGTCTCAGTGGTTAGGGTGGATGGTTAGGTTTACATTACTATTGATATGTACAAGTGCATGGTAAAGACATACAATTTATTAAACTCTATTTGGCAAGCACATGCTACTGTAGACCTTTGTGTCTCCATGCATAGCTCTAGTTTGGGTGCAAGACCAGGTGGATTTCTGTGCAAACATAAATTATCTTCTCAGTGTGCACTCCACAAGCACCATAACCTGAATAACCTAGGTATTCGGCAGGAAATTTTGGAAACCTATTCGGAAAAATCGATTATGTTTTTTAAACTATTCGGAAAAATCGATTTTCAGATCCAAAAAAACCTGAAAAATCGATTAGTGTTTTAAAAGTATTCGGAAAAATCGATTTTAATTATGCAGGGGAGGTTACACACCCTACATGGAATGCAGGCCAATGAATTCCTCATGTCTGATAAGCTTATTGTCAACATACCGAACACAAAATACCATTTGTTTATTGTTGGACACATCTGTAGTCTCGTCAACCATAATAAAATAGTATCTGCCTGAGGCTGTGCAGCTATGTTCCTAAGGACAGAATGTGCCATAATCTGCAGAAACTCATTTTGAATTTCTGGACATGTGAATCGATCACGAGACTTCTGCATCTCGTTTTTTCGTAGAAGCAGCAATTGCATAAAATTACTTTCTCTTTCCCCGCCAATGCTATCTGAAGTCATATCAGCATCATAATGCGCTCCACGTAAAGCCAAACCTTGCCGTGCTAAAAAGCGAATGTTTGACATAATTGCAAGAAGACATTCTCTGTTCAAAGCTTTCTGTTCAGTATATTCAGCACTTAGTTGTGTACCCACATTCATTATCTCTGTCGAAGCTGCTGCAACCATGCTAATAGCATTGCAATGGCATGCTGATTGATCGTGCTTGCTGAATTTATCTAATGCTTTTTTCCAGTTAAAAAATCCAGAAGTACTAAAAACTGTATCCATGTATCCTCTCATTGGCATCTTTAACTGGACTGCAGTAGCGCAATAGAAGCATAAGACGGCATCTTCTTCTTCAATGTAATGCAACCAGCGGTACTTTTCATACCACGAGTAACAAAAGCTACGACGCTTACTACCAAACTGCCTCATAGGAAACTTCAGCCTGGGCTGATTGGGCTTTAATGGGACAATTCTGGTACAGGTCACAGACTGGTAGTGGGGGATGGTGAATCAGGTTAAGTGAAAAGTCCATTAAGAACACATCGTGCTGGCATAGTGTTCTTATTAAGATATGGTAAGTAATACTTACAAATGTAAAGTTTTTGTACCACTGTTTTGTAGGATGTGAGCTTTCAATGTCAACCAAGCAGCTGCTTGGTACTTACTGAAGTCAACACATGACATTGCTGTACGCCGACATAAACGCTCACAGCAACAACAGGGCATCATCATTGAACTTGGACTTTAGTTCAGTGATGAGGTCAGCATGTGTAACAAGCAGGTGTCTTTCAATGCAGGCAAGACCAGGTGACAAATGGTCTTCTCTGACTACGGAATGCTCTGCACCTTCCCTCGCTAAATAACTCAGGTAAGTTATCCTTCAAGCCAAGCTACTCTATCAGTTCATCAACACTGCCACTAGAAAGCATTGCATCAATAATTTAAATGGCCACATGCTTTTTGTGGACAGAATAAAGTTTCTAAAGGAAGCCCCTTAGCACCTGTAGGATAGTGAGGTTTAGCTGCCCTTATTACCCTCGGAGCATGTTGGGAACTCACAGGAAATAGGGTGCCCATGCCACTCACTAAAGCGCAAGTCTGATTGCAAAGTGCTATCATGATGCACATAACCACACCCTGAATCAAGATTGTCAAGGCCAGCTCAAACATTTTCCATGCATTTTTGAAATAGCACCTTTGTCCCCAATACAATGTCTATTTCACAACTAGTCAGCAGCCGACATTCTTTTGTGCATTTCCATCTCAGTGGACGCATACTGCCACAATGCCTGTCGCCTACCTCCTCTGCCATCACACACCTACCATTCAAGCCTCTACTGCTATAGCACCAAGCTGCCTTGTGTGGTTGTAAGAGACATCGTAGGAAGAAAGGCTCTGCACTAGCAGTATGGTACCTTACCCCAGCAAGAATGTCACTATCAGTTAATTTTATTGCATTAATGGCACGAACATAATGTAGAAATTCACCTGCTTTTTTTCTACGCATGCTCAGTGCCTTGTTAAGCAATGCACCTGCACAAACCTCACTAACAGCTGCATGTGCAGATCTAGTACAGACCTTTTGCGCTAACCATGGGTGGGTTTTGCAAAAGGCATCATTTAGCTCATCTAACAATGTGCTATTCCTTAGAATAGCCTTTTTCTAGGCCACCTTTACACTCCCTTAGTATGGTATGGTTTGGTTCATGCAGGGAGTAGCTACAGTGATAAATTATCTGCAGTTAACATTGCGTATACACATATAGAATACAGTTACGTGGTTAAAAACAGACCCCATTCAATCACGCGTCAATTGATGACACACTAAAAAGTGCCAGTATCGGTAGATTAGGTACATGTCGCAGAAATGCACGCACTACGTATTAGGAGTAGGTAGCTACGTGGATACGACATACCTTTGAGTGACCTTAACTCTTTTCGCCGAGCGAGCACGTTCAGGACTCTGCCAATATCGTTGTCTTTTAGCAGCCCGTTCCTTTTCAGGATCTGCTCGATACCTTGCTCGTCGAAAGGTCCGTTTCTTTTCATGCAGGATCTGCTCGATACCTTGCTCGTCGAGAGGTCCGTTCCTTTTCAGGATCTGCTCGATACCGTGCGCGTCGAGAGGTCCGTTTCTTTTCAGGCTCTGCTCGATAGTTTTCACGTTGAGAGGCCCGTTTCTTTTCAGGCTCTGCTTTGTAGCTCGCTCGCGCAGAATGTAATATGTCGTCTCGAGTTTTGAGGTACTTTGCTTGTCGTTTGGCTCTCTTCTTTTCCTGACGTGAAGGCATTTTGAAAAAAAAAACAACTTCACTAAGTTACAATTTAAGAGCGTCAAGCAACAACCGCACAAGAATGATAATAATATTGATAGTACACAGCCAAATTGTAATTCTCTGAACCGGATATGTCTCGTACTCATATCATACATGATTACATCCTGTACCATATTGATTGGTACAACCTGGAACATATACGTTTAGCACGACATATGGTACAGATTGTATGTAACATTTTGGTACAGATATGGAAACAGTTTGGTACAGATTGTTATCGTTTTCCACCAGAAAAGACATTGAATTTCGTTACATCATATTTTATAAGTAAACTTAATATTTTTAAATGATTAGATTTAAGCACAAAACACATTATAACAATAACTCCAGTCATGTACAAAGGTCAACTGATTACATCCTAAGTGCTCTCTCTCCACAGTTTGTCCTGCGCTTTCTCAGCAAGCACACATGTGTTCATACATTTGTGAACAATATTGACTGCCTTTCGAATGTTGCCACCAGGTACAGTAAACAGTGTCTTGGTAAGCTCCAACAATGGACAGTCAAATTCATTTAACAGCTGCTCTCCAGTAGTTGTCAACAGTGATAGAAAACCTTGAAGTAAGCAAAGTGTTGCTCCTGTAGCTGTCTTGTAGACAGCCATTAACGAAGCATATCTCATCTGAAATAAATATCAGCACTTTGTGTACAAATAAACAACTATTTTCCACCTACCTGTTCATGTGGGAGACACAGTTCCACATAATCTCCACAATGAACTAGCGTACAATTCTCAGACACAATAGCTTTGCATACTGCTACTGTCTCAGTACTGGGTTGAAATGAGTTCAGTGTGTGAAGGAGCATGGCTCTGTAACAGAGCCATGAGATCAATGGATGTGCCAACTGGATGTCTAACGCCAAGGTGCACTGGTAAGTGGAGCAGAACTGTTTGGTACTTGGAAACCTGTATAACATACACAGTAATAACAAAGAACATAAAGTATTACATAATACCTTTCATGCTGATCCAGGCTGGTAGATACATCTGCTTGCGGCGCAATTCTTGAAATGTGACACCTATTAGTACATGCTGCACCATATCACAAGAAAGTATTTCTAGCACTCCAACTTCAAACCTAAGAAAACATTCCCTTGCAACATATGGTTTCATACAGGGTATTAAACCTTTTGTTTCCATCAACGCTGTTACTTTACTGATATGCATGAGAGATTGCAGCCGACTGGCCATGTCCCTACTTGAGGCTTGACGATTACTGAAAATATTAAACATCCGCACCTTTGAGTTCAATGACTCAAACCTGCATTGTAGTAAATGTATGTGTCTTAGGTCTTTTGTTAGTAAACAAGCCAATTTTTGTAACAATCCACATACCTTTCAGCATTGAAAGAAGAAGTTGGACTGAACTCATCCATGCACTCCACTAAATGCAGAATTAGATGTGTTTTCTGTTTCTGAAGAAATGTAGGCATGAGTGTCTTAACGTTATCAACAAAATCCTGACACTTCTGTTGTAAATCATCTTTCAATGATGGATCATAGGCATCACAAGCACACATCCGAAATATCTATGTAATAAAAATAATCATTACTGGATACATAACTACACATCTTATTTACTTTAGAAAAGCTTGACAATACTTGAAGTTGACCTTTGGTAAGATACGGACCCATGGGCCATTTGTGGCCATGCCTTAAAGTCTCTCCCAAGAAACGAGTGCTTATAGTAAACACAAACATTGCCATATAGCTTAACTTTAAAGCCAGAGGTGTGAAAGGCTCTGATTCTAGCAAGTATTTCCTTTTTCTGCATTGCAGACATCTGTGGCATCACATCTTTCAATAGATACTTGGCAATTCCAAGCCACATCACATGAAGAGCCTCCAAAGGTGTACTTCTTTGGAGGCAGTGATTTAGCAACATGTAACAAATGAATCACAGTAACTTACTGATATAGGTCAATGGGTAGTATGTCAAGGAAAATTTAGTAGGCTTCATTTAAACCAAATTGCGTTCTTAATGTAGCTTTTGCAGCCTCAGTATGCTGAGAATTGATCTCAGCAATTTGCTGCAAAATGGATTTCTCGAGTTCTTTTGGCACATATAACTGAAGGTCTTGAGTACGATCAACCTTGAAATTTAAGCACCAGTAAAATTAAATGTCAATACAACAGCATTACACTTATTCTACCTCCCAAATGTGGCAGTACTTGTTGGCAGCACCACGAAGATGGTTTGTAATTTCAGATGCCGTAGCCACAATGCATATCAGTGGAGCCACTACAATGACTGTCTGCTTATTCAATGCACCATACCTTGAGTTTCTAGCAGTAAAGCTCCTCTGCAATAGGATTTCACAAATCTAGTGTACATAAATTGTCTGAATTAACAATAAATAAAGTGTACTTCGAACTTGTTTGTCCGGAAAAAACCAGCTAGTTTCAGATACCATGATATAAACTTGTGCCATTTCTTGCTCTTGTTGCTACTTGTATCATCTGAGAATAATACAAGTGGCAAAGCGTACACAGGCTTTCCTGCTGATTTAGCCTTCATATGATGTGAAGCTCAATATGTATCCATTTCCTGCAAGTGCAACATGTTATACTATCACTGTTGAAAACATACCTGTGGATCAAATCTAATAAAAATGTGATGACTGCTCTACCCATTTGATTACAAGATTTGGATGGGAAGTACAACTGTATATTTCAGATACTGGGAGAACAGTTTTCTCATAAAGTATCGGAGTGCCTGGATCTAGATGACTGACCGTAGTGTCGGGAACCAAAGTTTGGAATTGTGTAAGGTTCACAAGCACATCCAGCTCCACATACACCTCAGTGTTATCGTGCTTAATAGATACAAAGATAACTATTATAATATGTATACTTTTTTTCTTCAAAATATTTCAAACCTTGTGGAAAAATTCAACAGCATTTCCATTGGTAATACCCAGTATTGACTGGTAAAATAACAACAGTCTCTCACAAACACAACGATTCCGTCCCTCAAAACTGCCATTGGTGATGCAAATCTTGCATCTGTGCACCAACGCTTTGCATGGTACATTTCTCTGAGCTGTGTAGTGTGTGCAAGTTTAAGTGTGCTGCTTATAGAACACCACTACTTACGTGTATTTTTTTACCATACACGAGGTAATGAACCAAGGAATCTGCTATATTAAAGTTCCCCATACATTGTTGAATGATGGTAGCCAGAGGAATGGTGTAAACTGGCACACTATCACTACTAACGTGCTAAAAAAAAGGACCCTCAAATAATAATGCACTCCCATTACATACTGTGCCTCCTCACAGATTGTCTTGAACCAGGAAGCGTAAAAGTTTTAATGCGTGCCAAAGTAGGTGTCCGTATGTTTATCTATTTAAGTATGTACCACACAAATGAAAGACTTTTTTCACCCTTATAAGAAAACGAGCTTCAAACTAATCTGGAATTAAAATTAATACAATAAACTTACAAGTGGATATGGGCTGTTGACTAGTATGTAAAGGGGTCTTAGTAGCTGTCATAGCCAGAATCTTCGTCGTAAAATGTTTTGTTCTCCTCCTCTTCATCCTGGATTTCAGATTTGCTTACGCTTGCGCTGTCATTTTCGTCAGGGTTCTCATTGCTGAAAACGTCACACTCATCCACAATAAAATACGGCTCGTCTGCGTACAGTGTCCGTCTGCGGGTAGGATCAAACGAGAGTAAACGCTTAAAAAAAATAAATTAAAAAAATCCCCCATCGGACCCATGTGTCCCGGATTGGGGGGGGGGGGGGGGGGCTTGTTTGCAAGGCATCTTGAAAGAACTGAAGCAAATGTCAGATGCAATCAATGAGCAAACGAGACGATCATTTTCTATCGAGCACAGCAGTTACAAGGTAAACAAGCACCCGCAGTCGGCACCCACAAGCACGCAAGCATTCACTAGCGCACACACACTCACAAACACAGCACACAAGTGAAGATTTATTTTACCTGCCAGGAGGACCTGTTAGTAGCCTTGAAATATAAATATGATGCAGCTATGTCTTATTGCACAAACAGGATGCGTGCAGAAGAAAGGAGAAGGGTATATATGCACATCAAACGTTTTAGAATCTTTATGTGCACTTTCCTTATCTTATACTTCTAGATCTTTGGACGTCATCCATGCCAATCTTTTACATCCTTGAAGGCAGAGGAATTTGTAATAAAATTCCTGCCAGTTCTACACACAGAATATCGATTAATACCAAATTATCGATATCATGTGGCCATATTGGTATAGTAAGAGTTTTCTGTTGTATTTTGATTATTTTTCTCATTATCCAATAGAGAAGGTATTGTAGGACAGAAGCTTCAAGCAAGGATGACACGTACAAAGGATTCAAACAGTGGTTGTCATCAATATATTTGAATGGAAAGCCTTCACCACAAGAGATGGAGGACATCTTTAAGGAGGAGGAGGAACTAGTGTCACCATCATTCCATCCTCCAACTCAAGACGAACAGCCTTCAGTTGAAGATGCAATGTTATCTGATGCAGAAGGATACAACCCTGAATTTTAACCATGAACTCGCTCATTTCATCATGCTAGCAGCCCAGATATCTACCTGTTCATTTAACCATCATCTATCTATATGCTCAGTAACCCTATCTCATTTATATACTCCCATGTGTTCTCATTTTTATCATTCCAATTCATATGAAAGGCTTGCTGACTGAAGTACAGATTAAATCATATTTCAAGTTGTGATGTCCTTTGTCATTTCCAGGGCTTTTAATGTCTAATGTAGCGTCCGGGTCTACCGTGGTGTAAGCCGGAAAATAAATTTATACACGTTCTGCCTGTTTAGCTTGCCCAAAATTGCCAAAGTTCTCTGATAAGCCCGAGCTTCAAAGTGAAGCTATTCGATCGCGATACGCGAGGTTGATATATAATTTTCAATACACGACGTGTATCGCGATCAAAGCTTGATAAAATCGAAGCTTGAGAAAAAGGAGTAGAGTTTGGCATTTTCGGGCCAAGCTCCTAGGGACCTGGTACAACGAGCATGCACCATCAAATATAATAGGAATTTTAAACTGGCAGAACGCGAATAAAGGCTACTAGTTCCTTGTCACGCACAGGAGCCTTTTTTACAATGGGGGCGGAGAGGGATTTAAACGGATATGTATCAAAATGATAAAAGTCTGTATCATAATGATAACTTCAGGTCACATAATGATGGTCATTTTTGTTACAGGTTGTAGAACATTCTGTGCCAAAATGTAGCATCATGATGACTCATATATGATAATATATCATATACGCTACAAATGTGTATATCATGTACGATATGCTTGACAGATATGGTACATATTGTTAAAATTTGGCTGTGTACACGTGCACGTGCCCAGGATAACACAACCACCGATATATACAATGTAGCCTCGAGACTTTTTGACCACTGAAGCGAGAATGCCAATAGATTCTGAAGCTATTGATGTGGATTTTCATTTCTTAAAAGTGTTCCTATCTCGAGTTATGCTTGGTCAAGAGAAATACGGTGGGACTGGGTACGAGATTCAACAAGTGTTTTGTTCTCCACAACCACGCAGTTTTATGACATCAAACAAACACGAAACTGCTCGTTTTTGACAGCTTTTTCGACGATGACAAAGAGCTAAGCGATCCGATTATAGGAGTCCCGGGTCCCTTTTTTAATGACATTCATAATCGGGGTCAAATCCTATATGACTACGTAACTCTCGATAATTTGGAAGCCAGGGGATGTCACGGAGCTTGCCAGGTTACGTTAGAAAGTTGCTCTAATAATATTAGTATCTTGTACACCTTATGGAAACCTTCCTCCCAGTTCCATGCAATAAGCTGAATAGGTCTTGTCAATAGAGAGGTTGCAGTGTGACTGTCATCCCAGGAAGAGCGGCGGCCATGTTTTTTGGTGTCTCCAGGTCTGTTACAGAATGTTTCCAATCTGTAACAGATTATTTACAACCTGTAACAGAACTCGGGACACCAAAAAACATGGCCGTCGCTCTTCCCGGAATGACACTGCAACCTCTCTATATTAAAATCAAATTAAGCTCATAATCGCCAATTATTTGATTGATGCATTTTAATTTGTAGCAGTCGTTATAACATGTTTTGGAACATGACTCCATATGGAAGTATCGTCCCTTCGTTTTTAAAACATCAGTGGTATAACTGAGCAGGGACACTGTTCCAAAATTAGTGTTCCAAAATTAGTGTTCCAAAATTTCTAACATTCCAGTTGGCCCTACAGTCATCATCAGGTAAAACGGTCAAATCAAAGGGGTTTCATGACTTCAAAAGATAAAGTTGCAGAGCTTCTGGGGCGGTGCCCCAGACGCCGATGGGAGAGCTTGCAGAGCTCGCCCATACCCCCTGGCTGGGGCGGAAGTGGTACCCCACTCCCGGTATAAATCATTTTAAAAAAATAATATGCCGTGTTTTTTTCTCGTTCCGGCATGTACTACTCTTACCGTCACAATGTTCAATTGCGTGATAGCTGGTGCCTGTACATGTATACCATGCTTCTTTCGCGTAGCGGAGATGTAATCCATCATCCGCAGCTGCGGGAATAAGAGTTTGGGTACGAGACTAGCTCACCGCTGGGTCGACCAATGACGCGCTTTACCCGTCGCAGGCGCACTTCTTTAAACAAGCATGCAGTCTTGCTAATAGCAACTGCTGTAGCCTTATAACATCTTTGAGCCTCACGAAATTCTTGAAGAGGCTTCAAACATTGAACGGAATCACAGGATCAATTAAAGAAAGAAGACTCAGTGAGTTTGTTCCAAAAAAGAAAAGAAATTTCTAACAGCCAAAGAAATCGCAGCTGGAGCAGTATTTTACATTTCAAATCCCGCCTCTCACAAAACATGAGCACGATAAAGTCATGAAACTCTTAGCACATGCATGGTGCGAAAATTTACTTCCCAGTTCTTCTAACTTTCAATGAATTTGTTGCATGCATTTCAAGAGGTTTCTTTAAGATGCCTGGCAGGACAATGGTCACCAAACTGATATGAGTTGTATGAGGATATGATGTTCAAGTTGAAGGACATGCTGAAGCAATCCAGTTCTGTTTCGCTCACAACATGCAGATGCAGCAAATAAGCCATATCGTGCATTTGGTGAATGTGTAAAGTCATTTCAGTACTTCGTATTTATTGGTTGCACCAAATCCTCCGTAATAAGATATTATAATACTTGTGTATACTGAATATGATTGCAGTTGACAAAATATAAAAATGTAATTAGGAATCAAGGATTTGTACTTGTATGCACCATTTGACTCAATAAAAAGTTGATGATTGAGATTTCAATCAGAAGCCCGCCTAACATATTGCATGATGCTTAGGGTGGGCGTGGTCCGGCCTGATAGGCGGCTTGTCAGGCCGACCTGACAGGTCGGCTGGCCTTCGGCAACCCTGGTCTATAGACCAATCAAAGCTCCAGTTTTTCAATGCATCGATCCAAAAAGTTACTCAATCACGTACCAAACTTGCCAGGTGAGTTCAACAGCTCTCCGGTTTGATAAAGGGATAATCAGTAACTTGGCAATTCAGTGCTCTTTTCAACAGCCATGCTCTTCCATCTGATGCCATACCTGCACACTCTGTAATATTTCAGTAAGTTCAACGGAGCTTGATGACATAATCAAATCAATCAAATCAAGCTCCAAATCGATTACAGTAGGACCAATTATTTGATTGACGCATTTTAATTTGTAACAGTCGTTATAACATGTTTTGGAACATGACTCCAAATATGAAAGTATCGTCCCATCATTTTTAACACATCGGTGGTATAACTGAGCAGGGACACTGTTCCAAAATTAGTGCTCCAGAATTCCACCGTTCCAAAATAGTTGAATTGGCCCTACAGTCAAAACAGCCAAATGAAAGGGGTTTTCTTCAAAAGATAATTTGCAGAGCTTCTGGGGCTCTGCTCCAGACCATGATGGGGGAGCTTGCAGAGCTCGCCCATACCCCCTGGCTGGGGCGGAAGTGATACCCACTCCCGCACCCACCCGATATAAATCATGCATGCCGTGTTTTAATTTCTCGTTCTAGCATGTACTGCCCTTACTGTTACGATGTTCAATTGCGTATCATGGATAACTGGCATTACCACAGATGGTTACTTAATATTCATTCATGAATATCAAGTTGCCATCTGTGGAAATAATCTGTGGGCCTACCCCCCCAACCCCCCTCCCCCATTTAGGTGATTGACTGCGGCAGTGACTATATCGCTGACTATACGGCCATGCTTGAATCTGGCACTCAGTAAGAGAGTCCTTAGCTCATTAATCTTAAAAGCACATTAAATGCACGGCGTTGAATTATTATAATTATAGCTGCATTATACGGGGCCTACGGTGGCTTCATCCTTTGTGGAAAATGGCCGGTACATACAATCTGCAAATGTCGTTGCATTTCCTCTGATCTCATGCATGGTCTATATGATTGTTGTTTTACTTGGGTCTATTTCGGCTAGGTGGTGCACATGAATATTAATGAAGGGCGGGGCGTGGTAAATTATAAGCCCAAATAACCGTATTGCTCATACGGTAACGTGGGATTCTCCTTCATTACTGCTGGAATTAAGCTTAACCCTTGGACTACACGCTGCTGATCGCTAAGCGTTGCTCTAATTCATTTAGAAGGTGATCAAGAAAAGGAATTGTGACTGATCGCTTAAAATACTCCTCTGGTTCCTGAGCTGGAACATTATCCCTTCCTCTTTGCCTTCCACAACAACGGGGTACAGCAGGAATATCACCCCCAACTGCTTCACTTTTCGCTCTAGCCAATTCAAACCATTGCAAGTGGAAATCATCAACATTATCACGTATATGTTGAACACTTTGCTTAGTCTGCTGAACATACCTGTATGCCTTACAGATATCAATGCAACTGGACTGGAGACCGATGCTTAATGGCTTTACCAGTGTAAGACTTTTCCAGAGTACTATAAACCCCATTACAAAATCAAATTTTGTTATAGCTGCTATTAGACTAGATGCATCTGCGATGGTGTCTTTGTTCCAGCCTTCTTTGGAATGTTCCAGTACATCCGCAACCACGTCATACAGATCATTGAAATGTTCTAAGGCTGTGTGTCGATAATCCCATCGTGTCCGACATGCATGGGTTGGCCGTTCGATCGGAGTCAGAAAGTGCAAGTAGGTCCATGCAGGTGTTCCAACGAACTAGCTCCACTATGTATCGCAAGGCTAACTCCTACCAGTTCTATAGTGATAATAGTGATAATTGGTTGCTCCTGGATCTTCATTACAGATAGCTACAGATGATTCTTGCTCTTTTGCACAGTTTGTGGGGGAAATGCTGACTAATTCATCATCAATCCCAATGTCCCTTCGCTTTGCCGACAATTGGCTGAAGCAACTTAAAATGCTACTTTGACGTTTCATCACACGAGGACTGAAATGAAAGTACATAATTAATGAATTAATTTTGACTGGACCCTGGAGGGGTGCCCGGGCACCCTAGGCCCCCCCCCCCCCCCCCCTGGATCCGCCTATGGTCTCAGGTAGGCAATATAGTGGGAGGAGGAGGAGGAGGAGGAGAGGACAGGGTGAGGGGGAGAGGGAGGGGAGGTGAGGAGGATGGTTATGATGAGGTGATGAATGCTGCTGATCTTATGCTGCTGCTGCTGCTGCGGCTGCGCTGCTTCTGCTGCGCTGCTTCTTGCATCTTCTGCTGCTGCTGCTGCTGAGCTGCTGCTGCTGCTGCCTGCTGCTGAGCTGCTGCTGCTGCTGCTGCCGATTCTGCTGCTGCCTGCTGCTTCTGCTCTGCTCGCTCTGCTCTCTGCTGCCGCTGCCCTGCTGCTGCCTCTGCTGCTCTGCTGCTGCCTG
>JABACO010000002.1:1182973-1201523 GCA_013339895.1 Ephydatia muelleri | reverse complement strand
CTGACTTTTTATATAGCTTCTTCTCTACATCACTAATGCATCACGTGGTGTACTTACGTATTCTCGTCCCGCCCATATTTTTGATTAGTATTTCGCCCTCCGCGCACTCTACATATCTGTTCATATTTAGTAATGATACATCAAAGGGAACCATTTATGTTCAATAGATTGAAAGCATCTGTATTCCTATATACATCACAGCAATACAATCATAATACGACAACATTTTCCTTTAATCGGCATCTACTTCGTCAGATTCTGTTAACTTTTCTTACTGAAACTCATCGGAATCCATAACTTCTCTATCCGACGCTAGCACTGTTGCCACCTCACTGTCATTTGTATCAAATGTCTCATCTTCTGGTGCAGTGTCGTTAGATTGATGCCATTGCTGCAGCTGAGGGTAGAGAGGATTGGCTGCTCCAGTTTGTTTGGCGCATGCAATGTATAAGTGATGGGTCACTTGTTGTGATACCACATGCCTCAAATGACTTGTATATTATTTCTGGCCTGATTGAGTCCCAGGCTTTCAGAACCCAAAGTGCTTTTGAAGGTGCACGTAAGTTGCCAACACGCGTCCGCTCCATGGTCCCACTGGTCAGCCATGTGTCATATGATTTGCGATATGCAGCCTTGAAGGGGGGCATTCCTGCTCACATTGGCTGGTTGGACCAGTTTTGTGCTGCCCCCAGGATCTACATCCATTAATTATCGTATTTGTGTTTTGCACTGCTCTCTTCATACATGCAGAAATGTGGTTTTTATAACTATCCCAAACCAGCATTCGCTTATTGGTTTGTGGTGGTCCCCATATCTGCTTAATCCTTCAGCAGTCAAGGTTTCGTTCATGCAACCATTTGGAGAGAGCATAATGATGGCACTTTGGATATTATTAAGCTCATTGGGAAATCTTTTCCCCTTAAAAACAATGAATGGTTTAAGTTTTTCCCCACTGGCTAATGCACTTATAACAAGCAGACCGTGATGTGTTCTTTTTCATGACCTGTAGTCAGTAAAGGAACACTTGTTGCTCCAATTTTTTTCCACAGTTGTGTTTCCAGGCATGTCTGCCCAAATTGCAGTTTCATCCATGTTGGCTATTGCAGCAGGGGGCAGTATGTTTAACCTGCCTTGCTCTGCACAATACCGTACAAAGTCAAACACTTAATTTACTGCAGACATCCCGGGGGCAAATGTTGTCCGACAGTTGTGTATGGTAAAACCCCAATCACGCATAAAACGATCGATCCAACCTCTACTGGCTTTAAAATCGGATCCTGTATCATCTGTTTTCCCTGCAACGCTATTGATTGTCGTGTGACCTCGTAGATGCATGTTTTCTCTCTGCGAAATGACCCAATCAGCAAGACTACTTTCTACATCGTAATGCGCAGCCTTTTGACCTCCTCCACGTAACCTTTTCCATTTCTTCCTAATACAGCCATCGTTTATTTATTTCTGAATGCAACCTTTCTGCTTCCTCCACTGCCGTATTTGCTTCTCATTTATATGCTACTGGCGTGCCACAATCCTATTTCCTCCGGATTCATTTATATCATACGACTTGCGCTTAGCCACGAAGAAGTCAATGCTGCGAAACGGGTACTAGGTCTGCGTAAACGTACGTGGGTGCATAACTCCATGCATGGTAGGAAGGTTATAAAAAGTGGAGGGATTAAGGGTAGGGGGATGAGGGAGGGGCTTGCTTGCGGTACTACTCAAGCCTTGCTAGAGAGTAGAGCCACTAACACAGTTTGCCACGCCGCTTATGTGATTCTGAAGCAGTTGTGTGCCTACCTATCGATTATAACTTTAATCTTTAAAAAGCCGCTAACATTTGCAGTCGTGCTGGGCATCGTTCTGCTACAAGTATTCATTGCAATGCACCAACTCTTTAGTCCACTTACCTCATCAGCCATGACATATTCAGATAAAACTGGAGAAGGGTCCTTAGCCCGTACGGTACCACAATTGCGGACGAGAATTTGCGAGTATTTCATGTGAGGCATTATTGATGTACCTCATATTAATTTTAAAACAAATGCCTTCCCTTGTGATCTCCAAGACCCTTGTCGTGTTAAAATTCATTGCTTAGGAATCCAAATGCGATAAGATACGTAACATTGTTGTAGGGTAGTTGCGTTATTGATAAAAGCAAAACTCTGTGCACCTTTTCGCTCTACTCGTGTTCCGATCGGCTCTTGACTCGGGTCTGTTCATCTCGTTGTTAGTGCCAATGGATTCATCATGAAACCGGCAGAAAAATTGTTTTGCGTAGTGTAATGATAGCAGAATAGTGCGCTGTAATCAAATTCGACTATACTACACAACTGTAGCAAGTCAAAGTAGCAGTTAAATTTTTCAATGCGAGTACAATTGTGTTTTAAGTAGAAGCCGCGGCTTGTTATAAAGGAAATACGTTAAGTGTTGCCCAATGGAAGGTTACAAGATAGCATATGATAACAGTATGAAATTAGACGTTCTTGAGCGCGCCCTCCCCAGAAATCCTGATTTTAGTTGTTGTTTTTTTTTACCAGATGAAAACACTGATGGGTTCTTTGATATCTGCATTAGAAGAATGAAATTTACAATTCACTGATTACGTGTATTATTTACTGTTACCAATGTTGACAAGTGTTTGCACAAAGTACTTTCAAACGGTCGATGCGTGCGTTTTTTACGGCATTAGACCTTGGAAGCTCTGAGAAAAGCATGGAAAGTTCTTGGTAAAACATGTCGCTTACTCCGAATCTATCTAGCAGATAGATTAAACCCTTACATTTGCCTCGGTGCTGTCGGAGTTATCGATATCAGTGGTTCCTGATAACAGAGGTATTGTTACAGTATTTCCAGTAATGATATGACACGTAAGCAAGTCAGGAGTAATCCCGTGTGATGGTAGGAATTCCAACGCTCTGCTTGTGCAACTAACTACATCTTGCACTGTCCTTGGAGCGTGCCTGCTGCTTAGATCATCTCCTTTGTTACAATACTGTGAAGCGCAAGTGTTTCATGTGCTTCAGTGAGCTCCTGCCTCACTAACATTAGCTGATCGTGCAAGTCTTCTATCATAGCATCGGCTTCAGCTAATAATTCGTTTAGCTACGCTTCGTTCTTCAACAGGAAACAACTCACCTTTATAAATTGAAATTATTGCGGAGCCAAGTGTACCCCTCGTTGTTCTAAGTTTAGAGGCCATAGTCAGCGATCTGCGATACAGTTGCATCTCTAAACGCGTTGCGTTTGGGTCGAAAGACAAGATATCGTCCTCAATACGTTCATTTATTAATGCCACGAGCTTGTAACGGTGCTCCGTGAATTTGCCCATGCAGTCTTCCAGTAGACGGTTTGGTATCGATACAGATAGTATACCATCAAGTTCACTGGACCCCACAATAGTCACCATTATTGTCTCCAACGGAGGTAGCACATCTTTCGATAGCGAATAGTTCTTCCGCTACTATAATCTCCTTAGCTGGTTGCACGTTCATCCAATAATTCCATATATTCATACACTGTTGACTTCACAAAGCGAAAGTTAGCTGGAATGAACGTCAGAACGAGGATTTTGCATTTATCAGTAGCATGTAACGGCCAGTGTACTATACAATGATGCTCACGCGGCGTACAATAATTAACCATGACGATTAATAATGTCATGCTGCATGCACAAACTTACAAAAGGCATTTTGAATCTTCTGCATGTGTATGTGGCAAAATTTGCACCATAGTAATAGTATATGGCCAGATAATTTGGCATTTAGGATATGCTTTGGGAACGTGAATAGCGGGTCTACACTGCGTGCTATAAGGGAGAAACGCTTGATTAATTCACCATCCCCCATTCAATGTTTTTATTTCCATGAAACCTAGTTTCGAACCAGCTGTGAGCACATTTTCAAAATGATACAATAAGGTGTATTCAGAGTCTATCATTATTATGCCTGGAAACATAGTTACGGGTCTTTAGCGCGAAGAATTGTACTCATTTGAATGCAAATCTTCATACACATTCCAATTTCAAGACGCGCGTTACAAATATTCATGTCCGCTATTTCTGGCCATGGGCCCCGATGTCCCAATAGCCCCGGTTATGGGCTGACCACGAGCTCAGAGGCCTCGATGCCCCGGTTATGGGCTGAATGGAATAATATATTTTAATTCTGATAACTTTTTAATATTATTTATAAGTTCGATAAACTTTTTTTCATTTATAAAAGATAACATCCGGGCTACTGCGTCGTCAGTGTTACATCTCCGCTCAATTGTAGTGTGATTATGTACTCTGGAGTTGCAGCAAGAGCAGCTGATCTTGAGTTCAGGAAACATTCTGAAAATGACACAGTATTCACTGCAGTAGAGAGTTATGGTGCATGGGGTCCAGGATTTCTTTGCACACTTGTATCTCCATAACGGATAAAGCAAATTTTAACGAACAGTACAAATCAATAGCAGTAGGACCCTTCTACATAGGTACCGATTTTGAACCAATTTGGACACACCGTCCTGAAGATGTGGCCGTTTTGAACCCTACGGGGTATCGGACCTTGTAACATCGGTACCCCGCATGTGTAAGACACCAAAATGGATTATCACATATAGTAATGGTGTGGTATGTTCTGTTAAAAAGAGGACCCCGATAGCGTTACTATTTCGGAAGATATATCTATTTAAATTTTATGTTATAAATTACAAATCCACAAGACCCATTTTCGTATAGAACGTTCCATATACACAACCGCAAACAATTACACACGAAGTTCATTGCTGCACAAGGTGGGAGTAGGAACGAGTCAAGATGGCACGAGCATTAGCACTAAAAAGTGTATGTTGAGGTGACCAAAGACATCAGCCAATGCCTTAGATTTAGGTATTACCACGAATGGCTAGACAGGTGGCTACTTCTGTAAATGCCTCGAGGAGCCAGTCGTAATACGTTAATGGCGCGTAACGCCGGGAAATATGCAATTTCTTCAAGTTAAAAGAGCCAAATCAAAGGGATTTCATGACTTCAAACGATAAATTACCAGAGCTTCTGGAACTCCGCCCCAGACCCCGATTCGGGGGGGGGGGGGGCTCGCCCATACCCCGGCTATGTTACCTCACCCTGGCACCCACTAAATAACAAGACTTCTCAATAATGCATGCGCAATATAGGTACACAAGTTCGTTATATTATTATTTTTATGTCAAAGTGAGAAAAAAAAACATGCATGCGACCTTCACGCAGAATCCTTCAGCTGGAGGAACGCGTCGAGGATGGTCCTAAATGGGGGGAGGCTACTTAATATTCGTGAATGAATGTTAAGTAGCCATCTGTGGTAATGCCTGTTATCCATGATACTGCTACCACGCAATTGAACATCGTGACAGTAAGAGCAGTGCATTTCAGGAACGAGAAATAATATTATTGAAATAATATTTATTTATTTTTAATTGAAACATATACAGCAATAATACTAATCATGGATCGTACACAGCACCACAGCAGGTAATGCACGCTATTACTACTATGTAAATGAGCACACACAAAATACACAACGACTATGTCTGAACAGCTGATTGTCGACCTACAGTTAAGCTGGGATGTCAGAGCCGACGCCATATGCTCGGGATAGCAGTGCCCTTGCATTTGCTCTGACTAGAACCAAGTTGAGCCTACCATACAGATTATTAATCATTATACCGAGTGGGTGCGGGAGCGGTACCCCACCCGGTATAACTTATTCGTATTATGCCATGCATGTTTTTTTTCTCGTTCCTGCATGTACTGCTTTCACTTTCACGATGTTCAATTTTGGACGTACCATGGATAACTGGCGTTACCGCAGATGGCTACTTAATTTGATTCAGGAATATTAATTAACCTCCCCCCCTCCCCCCTCCCCCCAAATTTGCTGTGGACGTATTTAAAACAGTAGTATATATAAATGTACATCGGCTTTTTCGTTGATCGACGACAGCCTATAGACCAATCAAAGCTCCAGTTTTTCAATGCATCGATAGCTTTTAGCTGCATAGTAATGGTGTCGTATGTGGCTTTGTGTGGCTTTGAAGGAAAAGGCTGCTTCCTTCTTTGAGCCGTCTCAGTTTGGTGTTACTAGCCCAAATGGTGCTGAGAAAGTTATTCATGGTTTGCGAGCTTGCATGGATAAGCATTGGTTCGATGATGATTTTGGAGTTTTGAAGATTGACATGAAGAATGCTTTTAATCTGGTATCTCGCCAAGCTCTCCTTTCGGAATATGCAAAGCACTTTCCTGAACTCTTCCCCTGGGTCAGTTGGTGTTATGGCCAACACCCTCTACTTTGGCACTCCCTGGGTTGCTTGACTTCGGAGTCAGGTGTCCAACAGGGGGACCCACTTGGCCCGCTCCTATATTTTCACTCGTTTTGAATATCCTTGTCAAAGCCATCTCAACCACCTGCTCCACAACCTCCTCAATCACGACTGGTACATGGATGATGGGGTCCTTGCTGGCCCAAGGGCTACCTTATGCAGGGCTATCACACTCCTTCAATCAGAGGGCCCAGCACTGGGAATTCACATCAATATGTCTAAATGTGAAGTCTTCAGTTCTCACTCACTTGACTTGTTTCCACCTGGCATGATATATTCCGACAAGCCAAATTTGGTGATTCTTGGAGCTCCCATAGGGAATAAAGAATTCTGTTCTTTTGTTTCAAAGGGCCTCAAAAATGTCGCAGGTCTGTGGTCCCAGCTGGAAGAGGTTGGCCTGATTGATCCTCAGGTTGCCCTCATTTTGCTTCACCTTTGTGGTGCATTTTGCAAGCTTGTTCATTTAACTCGTGCAACCCCCACCTCACTCATAAAGGATGCTCTTGCTGTCTTTGATGCAGGTGTCCGAAGGACGTTTTGTTTGTGCACAGGTGTGGATGCGTCCAATGATGCTTGGCAGCAGGCTCAATTGAGTTTGGGAAAGGAGGTCTTGGTTTGCGATCTTTGTCAGTCTCTTCATTCACCAGCTGCTTTTATTGCTTCAGTCTGTTCAGCGGGTTATGGATCACATTCCACTTCACACTTGTCCCAGGCAATTGATATGTTCAACTGCTTAGTTGCCTCAAGTGATGTCATCAGTGTTGAAAATCTCCTTTCATCCTGTTCCGTCCATCAGAAGGCTCTTTCAGAGAAACTGGATGACCGCCAATTCAACCTACTGCTAAATTGCTCATCAGTTGCAGATCGGGCTCGCCTACTTTCAGTTTCGTCCCCCTTTGCTGCTTCTTGGCTTTCTGTCATTCCTTCTGAGGGTCTTGGGCTACACTTGACTGCTCCCATTTTCCAGGTTGCCTTAAAGTGGTGGCTTGGTTTAGATACCTCAGGGGGTTCCCAGTGTTCAGCCATCATGCAGTCACATGTAAACGTGGAGGAGATGTGGTCACCAGGCACAACAGACTTCGTGACTGCATTGTGGAAGTGTGTCGTCGTGCCCACATTGGAGAGCAGGTAGAGGTTGGCAACAACCTTACCCCTAGCCACAGCAAGACCCGCCCAGCTGATATACTTATTCCCAACTGGGTCATGGGCAGGACAGCAGCCTTGGATGTGTCTGTCACATCACCGCTTAATCCACAAACCTTATTGGAAGCGGGAGTGACAGCCACTGCTGCCGCACTCACCACTGAAGAAACATAAACATTATGAAACGACCCTAAGTGTTCTGAGCTGGGTTGGGTTTGCATCCCTGGAGCATGGGGAAGAGAAGCTACACTGCTGTTTTCGACAATTGCCTCGAGAATTGCCCATGAGCAGCGGCGGACGCAGGATTTAGGAGGGGGTGGGGGGGGGGGGGGGGGGGGGGGGAGGCAGGGGGGGGGGGGGGCACGCTTGTGGGCGGGACCCCAAACACTCACAGCTAGGGGGTATGGGGGAGTGCTGTGAGCTCCCCTATCGGGGTCTGCGGCAGAGCCCCAGAAGCCAACGGGTTTTTACGTTTTAAAACCTTCCAAAACTACGTAAAAATAATGATAATTTAAAACCCATGCAATCATTAATTTTAATTCACACCCGCTGCACACGCTATACAATAATTTTATTATTCATCAGTAGCATCAGTGGCTGCATCCTCCAAGATGAAGGAAAGCTTCATTCTCCGTGGCTGTTTGCTTGCAAAGCATCAATTGTTTCCTACACAGAAACGCTGATACATCTATACAGCTAGCAGGGGCCAATACATTAATCCTCTCCCCCGTCATTGTTGACCTGAGGTACGTTTTTAGCTTCCTTAGTCCACTGATGGAGCGCTCTGCCTCGCAACTCGTTAGAGGCCAAACTGTCATAATATGAAGGATGGTATGAACGTTTGGAAATTGCTGCTTCCTACAAGCCCTTAGGCAGGGGCGGACGCAGGGGGGGGGGGTCCGTGGTGTCCGGACCCCCCCCCCGACCCCTCCCCTTGCTATATCACGTGCGACGTGTGCATTTAACCTCTTTATTACATCGGATGCATATGTTTGGAAAAGAAATCCCTAGCCGTCAAACCCCACGCCCCATAGGACTTCCGCAACAACTGGGACACACACCCAACCCAAATCAGCACATTTGCCCGTGTTGGCTTTAAGCTTTCTCTCCTCGGTAGCCTTAGCTGCTGCACCAGCCGTCACTCCCGCTTCCAGAAGGGTAAGTGGGTTAAGCGGAGAAGTGACAGATAGGTCCAGAGCCGCAGGCTTGCCCATGCACCAGTGTGGGATGAGGATGTCTGCTGGACGTGTGTTGCTGTGGTCGGGAGTAAAGTTATGGCCTACTTCTAAATGGACACTAAGATGGGCACGGCGACAGGACTCGGCCACAATGTCGCGAAGCCTGTTATTACCACGCTTGCATGTTGTGGCATGATGGCCAAGAGGATCGAGACTCTTTTCAGGGCATGAAAATTTCACACATCATAATACTAAACACGATTGTTTGGCCTAATTACTGAACCAGAGCTGCAGGTGTAAATCACTAGTGTATATATAAAATAATAATAGAAACAGCAGTTGTAATAAATATGAATAATCTCGCAGGTCGCCTGGTGTACTATCATGATGTGGGAAATTTTCATGCAACAATATTCAAATACACTAGAGTTCTGCATGTTTGTGCAACTACATGCATGGTACAAGCCAACAGTAATATGTAACAGAATTGGTTATACATTGATTCAACTACAAGGCAGGCAGGCAGCCTTGTAAGTATAAAAAAATATTGGCATAATGGCATACGTGTCAACCACATCTATCCCACTTGGCCACTTTAGTGGCCTATGGTAGTTCAAGGGTTAAATTGTACACACATGTATGAGTGTAAGTTTTGTGTTACTCTCACAGATACGTATGTACCATCAACACTGTACATGTATGGTGTGATCCTTCCTCCCTCCTCCTCCCTCCTCCCTCCCTCCCTCCCTCCCTCCTTCCCTCCCTCCCTCCCTCCCTCCCTCCCTCCCTCCCTCCCATCCTCCCCTCCCTCCCTCCCTCCCTCCCTCCCTCCCCTCCCTCCCTCCCTCCTCCCTCCCTCCCTCCCTCCCTCCCTCCCTCCCTCCCTCCCTCCCTCCCTCCCTCCATCCCCTCCCTCCCTCCCTCCCTCCTCCCTCCCTCCCTCCCTCCCTCCCTCCCTCCCTCCATCCCTCCCTCCCTCATCTCTCTCCCTTCCGATCCTCCAGTGGGTCATAGCAGCTCTAGCAGGAGGTTCTTCAGTGAATGAAGGCACAGTAGTGTAGTCCCAAGAGAAGGAATGTCTGTGGTTCATGGGGCCACTCCCCCCTCCATATCAGGAGAGACGCAGCACCAGCTGGCCCTGGTGGACCAGGACTACCCAAAGAACAGGATGAATGGCGGCAAAGTGCGACGCCAGCACTGCGCCACAGCATTTAGTATGCAGGGTTGTGCAGAGTCTGCATACTAACCATATGCAGATGAGTATCATTGAAGTGTTCATATGCAGACGTCTGCATATGAACACTTCAATGATACTCATCTGCATATGGTTGGTATGCAGACTCTGCACAGCTCTGCATACTAAATGTTGTGGCGCAGTGCAGGGGGAGGCTATGGTGTGGCACCATGGGTTATGAGAAGTCTCCAGGGGAACCTGTGTCCAGCCAAGGAAGTCTGTCTGCTACCATGGAGATACACCTTGTCCCATGATGATGAGGTTTGATTAGTTTTTTTTCATTAAGGTGTCCAATATGACATATCCCCATTATGCAAATATATGCATAAACGTGATGCCCATTTGTACAAATACTCAAAATCATGTAAACACACATACTCTCTTCATCAAATGTATTTGGCTGCGTTAAAGGTTGCTTGCATGTGTTTGTCTCACGTTGACATAAAAATAATAATAAAATGACACTTGTGTACCTAAATTGTGCATGCATTTGTGAGAAGTCTTGTTTTTTGGTGGGTGCGGGAGTGGGGTAACATAGTAACAATGTTGCATTTCCCCTGGTTCCATGGTAACTTTAAGTAGGCCTATATTTATAATTCATGTTGTTTTACTTGGGTCTCAGGTAGGCAATATAGTCTTTATGGGTCTACCCTAGATGTACAGTGTCCTATTACATGGTGCTGCATGGTATTTGTTAGGAATGTACATAGGGGGAAAATGACCCAGAAGACCAGAGCCTATGTGTGGTGGAGCACAAAGCCATCAAGAATCTCTGCCAGGGCTTGGTCCAACAATGCTGCTACAGATCACGTCCCTCGTGGAAGCTGGAGTCCTTCATGAAGGTGCCACAAATATTTGTAAACTGATCCGCATATGTAGCAAGGAACAGTTGTGAGAATCTCCTTTAAATGCCCATACTGCAAGGAGGCACACTTGGGTTAGTTCTCGAGTCCTTGCTGGTCACTACCTGGCAAATCAAAAGTCAGTACTATAGTGATGTAATACAGTAGCACTCGTATTGTATTATTTAGGCTAGTCCACGCCTTCACCTGTGCTGGTATGCTGCCACGCCAATTTGTTAACTTCTGCACATTTGCTGAGTTGGGTGAGGTGAAGCAGCGATACATCAGCTCAGGTTAGTGCCTGTGCTCAGTGAAATCCACATGAGAAGTTCTGTTGTCCAACTCCAGTGTATGCAGAGAGGCTATACCAGTGCATTGTAGCAGATGTAGCAGAGGAATCGATGAAGGCTGCTGTAGAGCAGGTCCAGGCATACCGCTGCATGGTTGTTGTATTCATTGAAGTTGAATTGGTTTGCTTCTCTTTCCCCCCCCCCCCCCCCCCCCCCCCCAAAAAAAAATAAATGTTTATTCAAAATAAACAATGAATGGGTGATCACTGATGCAAGGCACGATTCCTCTGCCAATGCCTATCACTCCACACTCCCTTGTATGGCTGGAAGTTTGGACTGTTTTCTGCTGCCTATATCTATACTCTCCACTGAAGTGCATGTAGGAATGTTGAGATAGCCACTACCTCTAGACCAGAGCACAGGAGCTCAGACAAGGGAGGTGGCACGTTATTGCCAGAGGTTTGCATTTTGTGTGCTACATGTATTTCATTAACATTCTATGTCTATATGTATTCGATTTGAACATCACTGAGCCTGGTGGCCCATGACTACCAAACCGCTTTAAAGAGATATGTGGAAGAATTGGGGATGGTCAATTCCTATGACACATGGCATGGTATGGTATGACCACAGCTCAACTGTTGTGATATGCATTAGTTGGAATTGTGCAGGCACAAAGAATGTGTCTAAGGAAATGAGGAATTGCTGGTACTGTAGGAACAGAGACAAGACGTGGTTCAGTAAACTCTCCGACAAGGGTGTGTGTGTGGTCATATGGAAATATAAATTGAAGGTATTTTGCCATTTAGCAGGAACTACCAAAGTACACCTGTACTGGTGTATGAGGAACTGTGATGGCGACCCTGATAGACTTCTTGCTATGATTATGAACATAAGTACATAAGTCTGGTGGTAGTGTCATTGCTCAGGGATGTACATTGTATGGTTGGAATGTGTCTCAAGTTATTATACCTGAAAAACATATTCATGATTGTTTTAAAACATTACAATGACCATTTATGGTTCATTCATGGCATCTGACCTCCGTCACTACGCATGCGCACAAAGTGCCCTAAAAAGTAAGAGCGCAGTTATATATAATTGTCATTTCCGGCAGTTGTTATAACTTGTTAGGACTAGATATCGTCCAGCTTTGTAGGCTGTCACTATTCGTTGTGTATGCCATTTTTGTCCCTGAAATTACTAGGTGGGTGGTTTTGTTGTGTGTCTGTAGACTTGCACAAATACACACACACACACACACACATGCACACACACACACACACACACACACACACACACACACACACACACACACACACACACATACACAGTACGTCTTGACTTGATGGTAGAATTTAGCAAAGTTAGTACTGAGAAATGCTAAGAAAGACGTTCGAAATGGCAACTGTACTGTGTCTATGGACCCTGTAGGGATTGTTGAGTAGCCTATGGACGCAGATTTGCCCCACCTATTAGCACGTCCTATTAGCGGTAGAGAGCTCCACTACCCTAGTGTGCGTGTCGCCCAGTGGGTGATTCCTGCAGCTATTGACAGTGTGTCACAAGAGATGCCTTACCTCCTTTATAGATGAAAATGCTTAAGTATTGACAATCCAGCTTAGTAGATTGAGTGGGACCAGAATGTGGTGTGGCAGAGAAGCTTGAGGTGCTTATTGAGTGGATAAGGTAGCTGTGAGCATTAGATGGAGTTTCCCAAGACGCTAGTGTGTGATTAGACTGTACGTCTTGACTTGCTGGCAGCATTCAGCTAGGTGGTAAAAAAGCCACGCACAAATTTAAGAATGTGTATTTGTAAGAGCCTAGTAGCCTTTAATGATAGCCGTTGAGTAGCCCTTGGAAACAGATCCGTCTAAGTTGTAAAGAGCGCTATTACCTAAAATGATTGAAGTTGTTGTGTGTCTCTTGTCCAGTAGTGATTCCTGTGACTATTGAAGGTGTGTGTGGGGTCAGATGAGATGTCTGTACCTCCTTTATAGCTGAAATAAATACAATCCAGCTTGGTAGGTTAGGTGGGATGCATATTTGTTGTGGCAGAGAAGCTTGAGGTGCATATTTTGGGTGGATAAGGTAGCTGTGAGCATCGGAGGAGCTACCCGACAGTGTCTACAAGACGCTGGAATGATAGGCAGACCTCGTGTAACCTACAAGGACTACCCCAAATATCCATACTGACCGCCATTAGTCAAGTTGGCCGTGTCCAGATGAGCCTATTGGTGTAGTAAAGAGAAGTGTGAAGTGTGTGTGGTTGTGTGCTGTGGACCTCGTGTGCGTACGAGCTAGCTAGCTCCCTGAACGTGCTGTCTTTCCATTAACTATTAATCATTTCTTTTCTTTAGAACATAAAAATGTTCAGTTTCGCAACTTGTACGAAAGTACCTGTGCCAGGTGGTCGAGGAAGGTATGGTGGTGGTCTAGTAGAGGTGGAGGGTAGGGTTGTGTGGGGAGGATCATTATATGGAGGAGGATATGGAGGAGTGTACATGTTGGATGAGGCGCAGTCTAAGTGGAGTAGAGTGGCTGATGATGGTGGTAAGGATGGGGGCACACTAGCTGTGTGTGGGGGAAGGCTGCTGTGGGTTGGAGGTGTGACAGATGATGTGATGAGTAAGAAGGTGAAGGAGTTGAGAGGAGGGAGATGGTCCGTCATGACGGACATGTTGGTAGGGTGTGATAGGTCCTGTGTACTAAGCATTAGAGGAGGTGGTATGGTGGTGATGGGAGGGGAAGGTGATGGAGGGCTCTTGAATGATGTTCAGGTGTTTGATGGCGGGACACAGACCTGGCACAGAGGACCATCACTCCCTAAGCCATGTTCCCACATGTCAGCATTGGTCCATGGGGACATGGTTTTCGTGATGGGAGGTTATGGCATGGACAGAGCAGTGTGGTATGCCGACATCCGTGACCTGGTGAGCCACTGAGCATTGTGTAGCATCTCTGTCCCTTTGTTGCGTGTGTGTAGCTGACTCGCTGACAAACACCACGCTACTACACACCCACGCGCGCACGCGCCACACACGAGTCCACGCTCAAATTGAACCTACGTAGACAGCCTACATGCATGCACGCACACACTAGACGTGGATGCGCGTGTCTCTTCGATGGAGAGATGCGCGCACGTGAAGCGTCTCCATCGCTCACACACCACGGACGCACTGACATTGAAGCTGTGACTGCGTTGTGTGGTGTGTGTGCTTCATGGCTCTCGTGCACACTATTGTACACACATGGCTGCCTGTAGTGACACACACCACACACAGATGTCTTAACTGCATGCAGCATGTGTATGTGTACACACCGTACAGATGCACACACACATGTAGCTACATCACATGTACTGGTGCACATGCTCCAATGTGTGTGCACACTCACATGACCACACATGACACATCTCCACCTATTTCCACCACACACATGTGCACACACATCCTCAAGACTACTGCACACACCCATGACACACAGCAATCCATTTGGAGGCAGCTACCAGATGTACCATACTACTTGTCATCAGTATGTGTGGGTGATGGTGTGCTGCTTGCAATTGGAGGTGCAGAAGGGGACAAGTATAGATCAAAGGAGACTCCTTCCATCTATGGCCTCTGTGGTGATGATAAGAAGTGGAAGCATGTGGGAGACATGCCATTCGCATGTTCCCGGGTGGACACACTGTTGCTGTCAGATGGATGCCTGTTGGTAGTTGATGGCCATACTGAACAAGTCTTGAGGATTACTGTGCAAGGTAAATATTTCGTTTACAGGATTTGAATTAATGCTACTGATTTCAGGTCTCGCTAAGCTCTTCCCCATCACAACAACTGTAAAGGAGACCGGGAAAAGCCAAAAAGAAGCAGATGAAAGGTATGGGGAATATGAGGGAACAGGGATACAGTGGATAGAGGATTGGGTGAGGGTACTTGGTGAAGTGGGCTGGTTGTAACACTCCAACTTGTGACGTGACGTTAATGTATGTTGGCTTACTGTGCTTAAAGTACTGATCATTTGTAACGTTCACTATTCTGGTGCAGTTTTGTGTTTTGTGCACGTATATTGGAACAATCTACGTTCAGAAAAATGACTGCTTCCACTATTATGTGAGTAACATGTGTGTATGGTACACTGTCATGACAGAGGTACATCACTGGTGAATCGTTCAGCACAGCAGTTGTGTTTCGATTAGTGTAAGGGTGGAAGAGTTTCTTTTGATAATGCTAATGTATGTGTTGTGGTTGCAATGAAGAGTGTGTGTGTACTGATGCCAATATGAAAGGAGATGTGAGCATATTTGTGTCATTCTTCAACAGGCTCTATGAGGAGGCCATGAGCAAGGGATATGTGGAAACTTCAGTGACCAAGTCTCTCATCCTTGGAGCAGCCGGTGTTGGCAAGACTCACCTCAAACACCTCCTTCTCAAGAAGGACCCTCCAGGGCAACGTGTCAGTACAGGACTGGCTGACAACCCTGTTCGAGCCATCTCCTTCTCACTGGCTGGTGTGGTTGGTCAAGAGGAGGATGACTGGTTTGTGGTTGAAGATGACCAGGCACTGCTAAGGGTTGTGGGTGGTACCATCAGAGATGGTGGTGTATCCATGGCAACATCCTTGGAAGAGGTGGTTAAGAGTTTCCCAAAGATGACCATTCATGTGTCTAGTGATGGAGCTGGTTCCGATCACCCTAACCCCAAATCTGCCCGTGTCAATGTTACCATGGATACCGGCCAGCAGAACAGGACTGTATCCATAGAGGAGGAGCTGATTCATCACATCAACCACTCCTCAGGTAAAGAGATGGTTCAGAGCTATCTTACTTAACCTGTACAAATCTCTCTGTACATAGACAAGAAGAAACTGTTTGGTGTGAAGTGGATTCATTTTATTGACAGTGGTGGTCAACTTCAATACCATGATATCCTTCCATTGTTCGTTCAGAAACCTGCTGTGGCCATATTTGTATTAAACCTTTCAGAAGAACTGTCCCATCAACCAACCATCGAGTACTATGGAGCGGATGGCAAGCCAGTGAGTAGACCATATCGATCATCTCTCTCACACAAACAGATCCTTCAGCACTGTCTCGGAGCAATGTGCTCACAGGATGCTCAACCTCTGATCATCACCGTGGGAACACACCGAGATGCTGCAGATAGGTGCTCAGAATCCATCACAGAGAAAAGCCAAAAGCTCAAGGCATTACTGGATGCAGGCCATTTTCGTATTGTGTGTAACGGAGAGAGGCTAAAAGAAGTGATATTTGCTGTGAACGGGAAAACCCCTCGGGACGTGGACAGACGTGTTACTAAGGTACTCAGAGAAGAAATAATATCTGTATGCCCACAGCCAATAAAGATGCCTATAGCGTGGTTTGGACTGGAGGTTTTTCTCCAAAGGTCATCCCATGATGGCATCTTGAGCCTTGTAGAATGCCAAGGGTGTGCTAAAAGGTTGCACATCGAGGGAGATGCTTTCTCTGCTGCCTTGCACCATCTAGTCCACAACAATGTGTTCTTACATTACCCAGAAGTTCTTCCCCAGACAGTGTTCTGTGATCCCCAGGTTGTCCTCACCAAGGTGTCTGAAATAGTGGAGTACCACCACAAGTTGTTGTATCATCCGGATGAAGGTGTGGCAGTTAAGGGGGATCTGGTCAAGTTCAGGGATCATGGACTGTTGTCAGTGGAGCTCCTGAACAAGTTTTCAAAGCATTACACAGAAGGTCTGTTCACTCAGCTCGATCTGTTGAAGTTGTTGGTGAGTGTTGGAGGGATTGCTATGGTCAGTGGTTATGAGGGTGGTGTATACTTGATGCCTGCTCTGCTGTCCCATCTGGACTCTGACCAAGTGACCAAGTACTGTCAACCAGGTACCTCACTGATCATCAGGCCCACCCAAGGCTGTATTCCTAGTGGTCTGTTCTGCTGTCTTGTGGCCCAGCTTTTATCCCCAACCAACCATTCACCTTGGAAGGTGTGCATGGAAGGGGAAAAGCCATTATCTTTGTATCGCAACTGCATTACATTTGAACTTCAGCACACAACTGAACTGGTGACCCTAGTTGACATGTTCTCGTACATTGTATTGCACATTGATGAGATGTCCAATAAAGTGTGTAGCGAGATCAGAGGTTGTGTTCACAGTGCTATCAAGATAGCATGCGGAATACTCAAGTACCAAGGTGTCCAGTTTGAAGATGCCTTCATGTGTGCCGGAGCCAGTTGTACCTCTGACCCTCCTCATGTAGCTACAGTTGTGATGGAGAAGAAGTGGAAGTGTAGCACTCGAGGACGCCAGAGAGGAGATCTGAGTGTGGGTCAGTTGATGTGGTTGTGGTTTGGTGAGAGTGGTGTCACAAAACATAATCCCAGTGCAACAGGTGGGTAATGTGTGTGTGTGGTAGATCATGTGATCACTATCTGTTTCCATCTTGGTACAGTTCCTGTGACCTTGAACAGTGAGCCATCATTACAGCACCTCATGGAGAAAGTAGCAGCTGTGATTCCAAGCAAGTATGAGATGGTGGGACTTCAACTTGGTCTAACACTAGCCCAGCTTCATGTGATACGACCACAGCACCAAAGCCAGGATGATTACCATAGAGCATTTGGTGAGATATTTAGTGAGTGGAGGAGACGAGGGTCACCCCCCTTACACCTGGAAAATATTGATTGATGTTTTGAGGAGTGCCAGTGTTGGTGAAGTCCTATTATCGGAGCAGTTGACCTCCTGGATCACACAACAGTGACCTCACAAGGTTATGCATGTAGCTGGGTACATTGAACCTCATTATGTACTGCAAAGTACTTATTTGTATGTGTGTGTGCCATCTGTTGTGTGTTTATTCTGTTGTTTTCAATGCTGTTGCTATTGCTGTTTGTTTAGACAATGAAAATATTGTCTTGTTGATGTCATGGTGATGTAAACTCTAGAACGCAGCTTAATCTTAAACTGGTCACTTATAATACAATATGTGTTGTTTTTAAAAGTGCCAGCCTCATACATGTGGCTATGTGGTGACAGCCTTCGGGACACATGGCCTCAGCTGCAGATGGTGGGAGGCTAGACATTCTCAGCATGCAGCCATCATCAATGGTGTTATTCACCAGTCACTAGCCTTCTATCAAGATACCATCTGGCCTTGAACCAGGTGGGAGAGACCAGATGACATCACCACTGCACCATGGAGCTGTGGTCTGGGTTCTTTGTGAGCCATAAGGCTGCTGACCATGGTCAAAGGAACCATTGTGAAGAACCAAAGTACATCACAGCGAATGTATTCAGAACCTGTATGATGGCATGTAGCTATTGATGAAGAAAAGATGCTTGGGCTGGTGCAGTGATGGAATTAATCGACAATGAATGTTAATGATAGCTTCATCGACGTGGAGCCACCCATGTGAAGTTAGCCCAACATTCCGTAGCCGCACCAATTAAGAACATCGCGCGCCGCGGGCGCTGAGGCGCAACTGTAAAATCGATAGACGCGCTAGTATATAGTAAAGTACTTTA
>JABACO010000002.1:1157244-1171936 GCA_013339895.1 Ephydatia muelleri | reverse complement strand
CACGCTGCCCGGACCAGCTAGGAGTGACCTCACAGCTCCTGTATCATTCTGGGAGGGGTGGAGTTGGAATGAGGGAGGGAGGGAGGGAGGGAGGGAAGGAGGGAGGGAGGGAAGGAGGGAGGGAAGGAGGTGGTAGGGGTGGAGCTCAAATGAAGAGAGGGGAGGGGAGGGAGAAAGGGGAGGAGGGAGGGAGGAAGGATGGAGGGAGATGGAAAGGGGAGGGAGGAGGGGGAGGGGAGAGAGGTGGGAAGGGGAGGGGGAGGATCATACCATACATGTACAGTCTTGATGGTACAGATCCCTCACACTGGGACCTGAGGACACACAACACATCCCTTACACTGGGACCAGAGGACACACAACACATCCCTCACACTGGGACCAGAGGACACACAACACATCCCTTACATTGGGACCAGAGGACACACAACACATCCCTTACACTGGGACCAGAGGACACACAACACATCCCTTACATTGGGACCAGAGGACACACAACACATCCCTTACATTGGGACCAGAGGACACACAACACATCCCTTACATTGGGACCAGAGGACACACAACACATCCCTTACACTGGGACCAGAGGACACACAACACATCCCTTACATTGGGACCAGAGGACACACAACACATCCCTTACATTGGGACCAGAGGACACACAACACATCCCTTACATTGGGACCAGAGGACACACAACACATCCCTCACACTGGGACCAGAGGACACACAACACATCCCTCACACTGGGACCAGAGGACACACAACACATCCCTTACATTGGGACCAGAGGACACACAACACATTCCTTACATTGGGACCAGAGGACACACAACACACCCCTCACACTGGGACCAGAGGACACACAACACATTCCTCACACTGGGACCAGAGGACACACAACACATCCCTTACACTGGGACCAGAGGACACACAACACATCCCTTACATTGGGACCAGAGGACACACAACACATCCCTTACATTGGGACCAGAGGACACACAACACATCCCTTACTCTGGGACCAGAGGACACACAACACATCACTTACACTGGGACCAGAGGACACACAACACATCCCTCACACTGGGACCAAAGGACACACAACACATCCTTACATTGGGACCAGAGGACACACAACACATCCCTTACACTGGGACCAGAGGACACACAACACATCCCTTACATTGGGACCAGAGGACACACAACACATCCCTTACATTGGGACCAGAGGACACACAACACATCCCTTACCCTGGGACCAGAGGACACACAACACATCACTTACACTGGGACCAGAGGACACACAACACATCCCTCACACTGGGACCAAAGGACACACAACACATCCCTCACACTGGGACCAGAGGACACACAACACATCACTTACACTGGGACCAGAGGACACACAACACATCCCTTACATTGGGACCAGAGGGATTGGTTCATCTTCCTCATCACTTTCACAGGAACTGCTGCTGGACTCCTCCTCCCCAGACTTCAGCTTGGTGATTAACTGGAGACCGAGGCTGGTTCCTGCCATCGTGGGTGGAGCAATGGGCGGGGCTTTCTATGAATTCCAGATGAGACTTGCTTTATTACCCTTTCACCATACACCATACCTACGCATGCATATACACACACGTACATGTACTCACATATATGTACTACACACACCACACACACATGCACACACACACACCACAAACACACACACAAACACAACTGTATCATAATTTCAAACAAACATGGCCCTAACTTTGGGGCACAAGATGCCCAAATAATTGTGTCCTTCTCAAGAACCCATTATTCAGATGACTTCACTAATGCATCACTCCAGTACTCCCAGAACAGGAATGCGTAACCCAAATCAGTGTAGTACATTATGTTTACAGGAATGCAACAAAGGACAAGGTCACCCCCTCAAAAGTAGACTCCTCCCCTCTCCTCCATGACCCCTCACTCACCTCTTTCAAACAAGAAATGTGAATCACTATGGTTACCAATAACAACCAATCAGCCTCTTGCAGTGACCACAGATAACATAATGGCCTAACCTCAGGGCTGTTTTATTGCATTGAATCTGTGGGCACTCACTACTACTACAGATAACATAATGGCCTGCCTAGATACCTCTAGCACTGTAAACACCATGATTTTATTTAGAGGCAAGAGGCCATCTACACAAACATGTTTCATTAAGTAAATGGAATTGTAGTGCAGTGTTGGTGACAAAAATCCACTGAAGTCTGGACCCCTGAAGCAGCATGATGTCATGAGAGGGTCCTCCCTCCCCCCCCCACCCCCCCCCCCCCCCCCCCCCCCCCCCCCCCCCCCCCACCCCCAGAAGCAGCACGACATCATGTGAGGGGCTGGGAACTCGATGTTGGCCAACAGCTCTCCTATGGCTGGGTCCCACCAGGACAATGGTGGCTCCAAAGAGCCCCGCCCTCCACAACCTCCCCTCGCTGTCCGTGCACATGGCGTCCGGGATGCCCCACCCCCTTGTCGTGGAAGTCCACCAACACACCTGCCTGTTGGTGAGGCAGCTGCTCACGTCATCAAACTTGAAGGACCACAGCTTCCTCAGGCCGCTGTCCATGTGGTACATCTTGGTGTTGCCCGGGCTCCAGGCCATTCCATTTGAGACGCACACATCAGTGACCTTTCAGGTTAGCGTGTGTGTGACTGGGGAGGGGGGTAGGGGAGGTTAGATGAGGTGGTGGTGGGCCTGTGTGCATGTGAACGTGTGTACATGTGTGTATCTTGATGTATATGTGTATGTGTGTGTGTGTACATGAGTTGGCTTATTTGTGCAAATGGGCATCATGGCAATGAGGTCATAATGAACACCATGATGGAATTACTAATCAAACCCCATCAAGATGGGAGAAGGTGTACCTCCATGGTAGCAGTACAGAGTTCCTTGGCTGGACACAGGTTCCCCTGGAGACTTCTCATAACCCATGGTGCCACACCATAGCCTCCCCCTGGCGTCACACTTGCCGTCGTTCATCCTGTTCTTTGGGTAGTCCTGGTCCACCAGGGCCAGCTGGTGCTGCGTCTCCCTGAGTAGTCTTGGGTAGTCTTCCCTGTGTTCTAACTTTCGGTGCACACACTCCTACCAGAATATGGTGGATACAGGCATCAGTAATACCTTATGTTTTGGGGTACCTTCTTCAAGGACTCCAGCCTCCATGAGGGGTGTGGTCTACAGCAACTCCTAGTGGCCTCGTGCCCAGACCACGCAGAGCATCTGCTCGTGTACACGCCTAGCTGGTGGAAAACGAATGCATCTAGGTATATTGAATTCCCCGTCACACGTTCATGTTCCCGGATGCGCGCATGCAGAAGCACAGAAAAAAAATTCAACACGCCAAGGCTGGGTTTGGTTACAAACAAAGTGCGTGGGTCAACGTCAGTGTGCAACGAGGTGTATGCAAAACAGCAGGAGAGCCAACCCAGTGAGTTCAAGGCTTTCCCACCCTGGAATTGACTAGCTACAGACCTGGTGTGGAAAAGCTTTACAACCGTCCTGGCTTTATCGAACACAATCCAGGGAATGCTGGCTGGGAGTTCATCAATTTCCACCCTGCACGTTTCTAACATTTTCCTGTGAAGCCGTGATGACCCGATCATGTACAGCGTCAATGACTTACCAGCTGTTTCCAGGAAGGACTGTGTTGGCTGTAGCGTAGAAGGCGGGGGGTCGGCATCACGTGGATCCATGATCAATAACGTGGTACGTGCGCTGTCACGACCGCGCTACAACTGGCACATCGGAAAGGCTCCACGATGAAGCTATGAATTATAATTAAAATTCATTGTCGATTAATTCGATCACTGCACCAGCTACTTGGCCCCCAAGCGTGACGTACTGTCTTTTCTTCATCAAGCTACATGCCATCATACAGGTTCTGAATACATTCGCTGTGATGTACTTTGGTCCTTCTGAACAATGGTTCTTTTGACCATGGTCAGCAGCCGTATGGCTCACAAAGAACCCAGACCACAGCTCCATGGTGCAGTGGTGATGTCATCTGGTCTCTCCCACCTATCTTGATAGAAGGCTAGTGACTGGTGAATAACACTATTGATGATGGCTGCATGCTGAGAAATGTCTAGCCTCCCACAGCAAAGGCTGTCACCACATAGCCACATGTATGAGGCTGGCACTTTTTAAAACAACACATATTGTGACCAGTTAAAGATTAAGCTGCTTTCTAGAGTTTACATCACCATTACATCCACAAGACAAAATATTTTCATTTTCTAAACAAACAGCAATAGTAACACCATTTAAAACAACAGAAAGGACACAAAACAGATGGCATACACACATACAAATAACTACTGTAATGTTCCCAGCTACATGCATAACCATGTGAAGTCACTGTTGTGTGATCCAGGAGGTCAACTCTTCTGATAACAGGACTTCACCAACACTGGCACTTCTCAACACACCAGTCAATGTCCTCCAGGTGTAAGGGGGTGACCCTCGTCTCCTCCACTCATTAAATATCTCACCAAATGCTCTGTGGTGGTTCTCCAGGCTTTGGTGCTGTGGTCGAATCGCCTGAAGCTGGGATGGTATGAGACCAAGTTGGAGTCCCACCATCTCATACTTGCTTGGAATCACAGCTGCTACTTTCTCTATGAGGTGCTGTAATGATGGCTCACTGTCCAAGGACACAGGAACTGTACCTAGATGAAACAGATAGTGATCACATGATCTACCACACACATTACCCACCTGTTGCACTGGGATCTTTTGTGACAACACTCTCACCAAACCACATCAACTGACCCTCACACAGATCTCCTCTCTGGCGTCCTCGAATGCTACACTTCCACTTCTTCTCCATCACAACTGTAGCTACATGAGGAAGGTCAGAGGTACAGCTGGTTCCTGCACACATGAAGGCATCTTCAAACTGGACACCTTGGTACTTGAGTATTCCACACGCACTCTTGATACCACTGTGAACACAACCTCTGATCTCTCTACACACTTTACTGGACATCTCATCAATGTGCAATACAATGTACGAGAACATGTCAACTAGGGTCACCAGTTCTGTTTTGTGTTGAAGTTCAAATGTGATGCAGTTGCGATACAAACACAAAGGCTTTTCGCCTTCCATGCACACCTTCCAAGGTGAATGGTTAGTTGGAGATAAAAGCTGGGCCACAAGACAGCAGAACAGACCACTAGGAATACAGCCTTCGGTGGGCCTGATGATCAGTGAGGTACCTGGCTGACAGTACATGGTCACTTGGCCAGAGTCCAGATGGGGTAGCAGAGCAGGCATCAAGTACACACCACCCTCATCACCAACCATAGCAATCGCTCCAACACTCACCAATAACTTCAACAGATCTTGTACAGTGAACAGACCTTCTGTGTAATGCTTTGAAAACTTGTTCAGGAGCTCCACTGACAACAGTCCATGATCCCTGAACTTGACCAGATCCCCCTTAGCTGCCACACCTTCATCCGGACGATACAACAGCTTGTGGTGGTACTCTACTATTTCAGACACCTTGGTGAGGACAACCTGGGGATCACAGAACACTGTCTGGGGAAGAACCTCTGGGTAATGTAAGAACACGTTGTTGTGGACTAGATGGTGCAAGGCAGCAGAGAATGCATCTCCCTCGATGTGCAACCTTTTAGCACACCCTTGGCATTCTACAAGGCTCAAGATGCCATCATGGGATGACCTTTGGAGAAAAACCTCCAGTCCAAACCACGCTATAGGCATCTTTATTGGCTGTGGGCATACAGATATTATTTCTTCTCTGAGTACCTTAGCAACATGTCTGTCCTCGTCCCGAGGGGTTTTCCCGTTCACAGCAAAAATCACTTCTTTTAGCTTCTCTCCTTTACACACTATACGAAAACTGCCTGCATCCAGTAATGCCTTGAGCTTGTGGCTTTTCTCTGCGATGGATTCTGAGCACCTATCTGCAGCATCTCGATGTGTTCCCACGGTGATGATCAGAGGTCGAGCATCCTGTGAGCACATTGCTCCGAGACAGTGCTGAAGGATCTGTTTGTGTGAGAGAGATGATCGATATGGTCTACTCACTGGCTTGCCATCCGCTCCATAGTACTCGATGGTTGTTTGATGGCACAGTTCTTCTGAAAGGTTAAATACAAATATGGCCACAGCAGGATTCTGAATGAACAATGGAAGGATATCATGGTATTGAAGTTGACCTCCACTGTCAATAAAATGAATCCACTTCACACCAAACAGTTTCTTTTTGTCTATGTACAGAGAGATTTGTACAGGTTAAGTAAGATAGCTCTGAACCATCTCTTTACCTGAGGAGTGGTTGATGTGATGAATCAGCTCCTCCTCTATGGATACAGTCTTGCTTTGCTGGACAGTATCCATGGTAGTATTGACACGGGCAGGTGTGGGGTCAGGGTGAACTGCACCAGCTCCATCACTAGACACATGAATGGTCATCTTTGGGAAACTGCTAACCACCTCATCCAAAGATGTTGCCATGGATACACCACCATCTCTGATGGTACCACCCACAACCCTTAGCAGTGCCTGGTCATCTTCTACCACAAACCAGTCATTCTCCTCTTGTACACTTACACCAGCCAGTGAGAAGGAGATGGCTCGAACAGGGTTGTCAGCCACTCCCGTACTGACACGTTGCTCTGGAGGGTCCTTCTTGAGAAGGAGGTGTTTGAGGTGAGTCTTGCCAACACCGGCTGCTCCAAGGATGAGACACTTGGTCACTGAAGTTTCCACATATCCCTTGCTCATGGCCTCCTCATAGAGCCTGTTGATAAATGACACAAATATTCTCACATCTCCTTTCATATTGGCATCAGTACACACACACCCTTTATTGCAACTACCATAATACATACATTAGCAAAGATACTCTTCCACCCTTACACTAATCAAAACACAACTGCTGTGCTGAACGGTTCACCAGTGATGTACCTTTGTCATGACAGTGTACCATACACACGTTACTCACATAATAGTGGAAGCAGTCATTTCTGAACGTAGATTGTTCCAATATACGTGCACAAAACACAAAACTGCACCAGAATAGTGAACGTTACAAATGATCAGTAACTTTAAGCACAGTCAGCCAACATACATTAATGTCACGTCACAAGTTGGAGTGTTACAACCAGCCCACTTCACCAAGTACCCTCACCCAATCCTCTATCCACTGTATCCCTGTTCCCTCATATTCCCCATACCTTTCATCTGCTTCTTTTTGGCTTTTCCCGGTCTCCTTTACAGTTGGTGTGATGGGGAAGAGCTTAGCGTGACCTGAAAGTAGTAGCATTAATTCACATCCAGTAAAGGGAATATTTACCTTGCACAGTAATCCTCAAGACCTGGTGAGTACGCCCATCAACCACCAACAGGCCTCCATCTGACAGCAACAGTGTGTCCACCATGGAACATGCAAATGGCATGTCTCCCACATGCTTCCACTTTTTATCATCACCATGGAGACCATAGATGGAAGATGTCTTCTTTGATCCCCTCAGGTCTTCTGTACCTCCAGTTGCAAGCAGCACACCATCACCCACACATACTGATGAGAAGGAGTATGGTACATCTGGTAACTGGCTCCAAATGGATTGCTGTGAGTCATGGGTGTGTGCAGTAGTCTTGTGAATGTGTGTGCACATGTGTGTGGTGGAAATAGGTGGAGATGTGTCATGTGTGGTCATGTGAGTGTGCACACACATTTGGAGCATGTGCACCAGCACATGTGATGTAGCTACATGTGTGTGTGCATCTGTATGGTATGTACACATACACATGCTGCATGCAGTTAAGACATCTGTGTGTGGTGTGTGTCACTACAGGCAGCCATGTGTGTACAATAGTGTGCACGAGAGCCATGAAGCACACACACCACACAACGCAGTCACAGCTTCAACGTCAGCGCGTCCGTGGTGTGTGGGCGATGGAGACGCTTCACGTGCGCGCGTCTCTCCATCGCAGAGACACGCGCATCCACGTCTTGTGTGCGTGTATGTCCAGGCTGTCTACGTTAGGTTCACGTTGAGCGTGGACTGTGGCGTGTGTGCGTGTGAGTGTGTAGTAGCGTGGTGTGTGTCCGCGCGTCAGCTACACACACGCTAAACAAAGGGACAGAGATGCTACACAATGCTCAGTGGCTCACCAGGTCACGGATGTCGGCACACCACACTGCTCTGTCCATGCCATAACCTCCCATCACGAAGACCAGGTCCTCATGGACCACTGCTGACATGAAGCAACATGGCTTAGGAAGTGATGGTCCTCTGTGCCAGGTCTGTGTCCCGCCATCAAACACCTGAACATCATTCAAGCTCCTCGATCCATCACCATACCCTCCCATCACCACCATACCACCTCCACTGACACTTACTACACAGGACCCCCAACACCCTAACAACATGTCTGACATGTGGGACCATCTCCCTCCTCTCAACTCCTTCACCTCCTTACTCATCACACCACCCTCGTCACCTCCAACCCACACCAGCCTTCCTCCGCACACAGATAGTGTGCCCGCCCACTCACCACCTATCAGCCACTCTACTCCACTTAGACCGCACCTCATCCAACATGCACACTCCTTCATATCCTCCCCACACAACCCTACCCTCCACCTCCACTAGACCACCACCACCATACCCTCGACCACCTCGCACAGGCACATTCGCACAAGTTGCGAAACTCAACATTTTTATGTTCTAAAGAAAAGTAATGATTAATAGTTAATGGAAAGACAGCACGTTCAGGGAGCTAGCTAGCTCGTACGCACCACGAGGTCCACACCACACAACCACACACACTTCACGCTTCTCTTTACTACACCAATAGGCTCATCTGGACACGGCCAACCGGACTAATGGCGACCAGTACGGATAGTTGGGGTAGTCCTTGTAGCTACGTACGGTTACAAGAGGTCTGCCTATCATTCCAGCGTCTTGGAGACACTGTCGGCTAGCTCCTTCCAATGCTCACAGCTACCTTATCCACCCAAAATACGCATCTCAAGCTTCTCTGCCACAACAAATACGGGTCCCACCTAACCTACCAAGCTGGATTGTTTTTATTTCAGCTATAAAGGAGGTACAGACATCTCATCTGACCCCACACACACCTTCAATTCAGCTGGACAATAGAAACACAAAGGTTCAATCGTTTCTGGTAGTGGCGCTCTTTACAACTAGAAGGCTGAGCAAATCTATTTCCAAGGGCTACTCAAAGGCTACTCTCAAAGGATACTACGCTCTACATTTACAAATCTGGTTCCAAGGGCTACTTTAGCTTTTCTTAAAGCTACTACGATCTGAAGATATAAAAACGCATTTTAAGATTTGTTTCTGTGTGGCGTATTTCACCACCTAGCTGAATGCTGCCAGCAAGTCAAGACGTACAGTCTAATCACACTCTAGCGACTTGGGGAACTCCCTCTAATGCACACAGCTACCTTATCCACTCAATATGCACCTCAAGCTTCTCTGCCACACCACATTCTGGTCCCACTCAATCTACTAAGCTGGATTGTCAAATCATCTATAAAGGAGGCAAAGGCATCTCTTGTGACCCACTCACTACACACTTTCAATGGCTGCAGGAATCAGCAACTGGGCGACACGCACACTAGGGTAGTGGAGCTCTTTACGGCTAATAGGACGTGGTAATAGGTGGGACAAATCTGCGTCCATAGGCTACTCAACAATCCCTACAGGGTCCATAGACACAGTACAGTTGCCATTTCGAACGTCTTTCTCAGCATTTACTATCTTTGCTAAATTCTACCAGCAAGTCAAGACGTACAGTCTACAGACACACAACAAAAACACCCACCTAGTTGCAAATTTCTGCGACAAAAATGGCATACACAACAAATAGCGATAGCCTAGAAGGACGAGACCTAGTCCTAACAAGTTATAACAACTGCTGGAAATGGCAAATGTAACTGCGCTCTTACTTTTTATGGGCATTTGTGCACTTTGTGCGCATGCGTAGTGACGGAGGTCAGATGCCACGAATGAACCATAAATGGTCATTGTCATGTTTTAAAAAACAACAATGTTTTCAGATGTAAGGGGTACAGTATTACTGTGACAAAAGAATCATGCTGATATTATATACATGTAGGGTTTTCCAATGAGTAATACAAAGATGGTTGTTTCAATTTGGCTTATTTAGATTTAGCGGTGCAGTAAATCACTCTCTGATTTTAAAAGCTATCATATACTTTGATAATACCAAACCATTGTACAATTCACCATTACATCAGTATTCAAATCTTATGATGATGCATTAGCTCTTAGATATGGCTGGTTACCTGCCAACATGCCCACCAGCTGTGCCAGTGGTGCTGCCTTCTCTGTTGAGCATGCACTGTCATGTCCAAAAGGTGGCTTTCCTTCCATCAGGCACAATGAGATCAGAGACTATACTGCCTATCTCCTGTCAGAAATCTGCCACAACGTTTCAATTGAGCCTCATTTTCAACCCATCAGAGGTGAGGTTCACACCTATACTGCATCAGCCAACTTCCAGGATGGTGCTCGACTTGATGTAGCAGCAGATGGATTCTGGGGGAGTCGTTTTGAGAGGGCATTCTTTGACGTAAAGGTTTTCAACCCCTACGCCCCCTCAAATAGACGACCTCAACCAGCTGCCTGTTACCGCACCCCATGAGGCCACAAAGAAACGAGCGTGTCGGATCCTCGAAGTTGAGCATGCCTCCTTCACCCCACTCATCTTCTCTGCCACTGGAGGCTTAGGAAGGGAGGCCACAAACGCATTGCTGCCCAGTTCTCAGCAAAGTGGGGCCACTCTTATAGTTCAACCATGGCCTGGATTCGATGCCATCTCTCCTTCTCCCTTCTATGCTCCTCCATCATGTGCATCAGAGGAGCTCGATCAACTATAGGCCATGCCTTTAACCACTCCCCTGTCAACCTGATTACAAATGTTGCACAGGTCTCATCTATTCTTTAGTTTACTGTCTGACTGCCGCCTTTAGTATACATCATGTATCCTTGCAATGTAATTACTTGATTTATATTATTATTAGGATGAAGAAAATATGTAAATTAATTAACAATTTTTTTTTCACTTAGTGCGCATGCGTAAGACGGAGGTCAGAACCATAAATGGTCATTGTCATGTTTTATAAACAATGTGTTTTCAGGTATAATAAGGGAGAATAAAGAATCACGCTATGCGTTCGTAATATATACATGTAGGATTTTCCAATGCACGCTTGGAGGAATTCAAAGATGCCTATTACAATGTGGCCATCGCATAGATAGTCACAATGGGGGGTGATAAGGGATGGTGTAAGTTAATTTAGTTGTTTTTTTTTTCCCTCGTAATACACCAATGTGAATAAGAAATGGTACAAAGTAAGGTATGTAGATATGCACACAAAGGATGCAGTTAATGAGTTAAACACATATCGAGGGAACCTTGGCTTCTGTAGCAGCCAGATCAATCACGCTGGAGAAGAAGGTGGAAGGGGTCAAACACCCGCGGGCCAGTAGGGGAGGCACATATGATTGACATACATACTGATCAAAGTGTGATGTCAGATGGTTCACTGCGCTATTAGAAAAGCCCTTGCACAGAGCAACTTGTACAAGGTTCAAGGTGTAGTTGAGGATTTGATGCACAGAGGAAAATAGTCATCAAAGCGATGGTTTGATTATACGTAAGATTTCACTCATATCGAGGAATACATAAATGATTTGTTGGTTGTAAATCCAAACAATTGTTTATAAATTTGATTACAAATCAAGTTCATGATTTAGCGCAACTGGTAACCGCTCCTGATTAGCGACATGATTTTAATTCGATTACAAATCAAACATTTAGATTCAGCGGTGCAGTTAATCACACTTTGATTTTAAAAGTTATCATACAACTAATTTGATAATACCAAACCATTGTACAAGTAACTCATCATGACATCAGTATTCAAATCATACAAATTGCAACGTATAAGATCACATATTAAAACTGATCATTTTGGACTACTTATCGTGGAAACTCAATAACATATGGCAGTATGATGAACGTTTCTTCCAGAATATGCAAGCGGACAAAATGATTTACACATCTTCTGGAGCTAACAATCTTGACTTGTTCATAAACCATTGTTCACCATGTAATGCCCAGTTTTTTTCTCCAATGCAGTAAATAATGCTGAATACAAAGATGTCAATATATTAAAATATCCACTAATGTCATTAATGAGCGTAACAAGCCGTGAGCAGTTAAACCCATTGATACATCATCTATGGAACACACCATATCATGTGACACTCTGGGATTCCCATGAACTACTTTCTTCTCCACATGTACAGTCTTCTCTGTCCATCTCATTGGCCCTCAGCAGTACTAGTCCCATACATGTTATGATGCCTACATACTGTTGAATACGAAAAGAAGCATGCCCTCTTGGCAGACTTGTATTTTGCACAATTAATTACAGGCATTTTGCACAATTACACGCACAGAGCCATAATCCTTTTTGCTCCCCATTGTGAAAACAAAAACTTCTCACGCACGAAAGCATACGCAATAAGGGTGTGTAACTTTTTTATTTTTATTTTTTTTACGACTATGAAAAAAGTGTAAGCAGGTTTATAGCAAATTGCAAATCGGTTATTAGAAACATACAATTTCGGCGATTAATGCATTAATAATATGCCAGCGTTTTCCCGATGTTAATAAATCATAGTTACTCAGTCCAGTTGTTTGTGGATGCCATTCATTTTAGTTTATAAGGAAAATGTACATGTAGATGTTTAGCCGACATAATGTAAAAATAGTAACAAAATCGCTGTAGGTATACGTTGAGCGCGAGTCCATCGAAAATAACATCTCATTAATTCTACGACAATGAAATTTAAAAAGGCATTACGCACTATTGTATGCCTCAACTGACAAATAGTCATTGGCCTCTTGCCTTACATCTTTAAATTATACGTGCCCGCCCCCTTTGCAGTTTCAAACATAAGTGTTCAAACACATCACTACCTTGATCAACCATTAGTCATCGATACTCCAACGATATCGAAATTAAGATAGCTAGATCTTTTAAATACAAATACATGTACGTGCAGCTATATCATTCAACGCCATTCATTTAATGTGCTCTTAATTAATGAGCCAAGGATTCCTTTCCCGAGTGCAAGATTCAAGCATGGCCGTAGTCACGGATATAGTCACTGCCGCAGTCAATCACCAAAATTGGGGGAGGGCCGGCCGGGGTGGGGCTACTTAATTTCATGAATGATTATAATGTGGTAACGCCAGTTGTCAAGCAATTGAACACCGTGACAGTGAAAGCAGTATATGTAGGAACGAGAAATAAAAACACGGCATATTATTAATGATTTATACCGGGTGGGTGCGGGAGTGGGGTACCACTTCCGCCCCAGCGAGGGGGTATGGGCGAGCTCTGCAAGCTTCCACATCGGGGTCTGGAGCAGAGCCCCATAAGCTCTGCAACTTTATCTTTTTGAAGTTATGAAACCCCTTTGATTTGGCTGTTTTACCTGATGATGACTGTAGGGCCAACTATTTTAGAACGGTTGGAATTCTGGAGCACTAATTAGTAAGTCTGCATTTCGGCTCCACAGTACAGCTACTGCTGTATATATATGGTCGCACTAATCGTTTTACATTCATTTCAGGCAGAACTCAGTGCTACCTACAGTAAGTTACACATATCATTAAAAGCCAACAAAAAATGTAAACACACAGATGAAGCGCATACACTGCTTCTTCAACACGCTAAACGAATTCAGGTTCTGAAATGACTCAATAACACACAGGTAAGCAAGCACAAGGTACAAACCATTGGGATATATGTGAATCACAAGAAATTAAAACCAGAAGATAACTGATTTGCAACAGATCCATTCTCTACCATTGGGGCTGGTAACCACGTGGGGGCCCTGGTACATGGGGAGGTGCTTGATAATGAGGGGGTCCAGAGTAATTAGCAGGTGCCCTGGGGGGGGGGGGGGGGGGGGGGGGGGGGGGAATAGTACGATGGTAGTAGGGGGGCGTGGCCTCCAGGGTAGGGGGGAGGGGTGTCCACCGGGGTACGCTTGGGGAGGCTGATGAGGAGAGTAAGCTTGATATTGGCCTGAGAGGGGTGAGGAAAGGTCATTATGCCATCATGTGATACATCAAGTGACACACCTCAAGTCATCGGTGTGATATGCCTACATCATGTGACACACATCGTACAATTTATGCAATCTACATTCACATCATGCATGCGACATACATAGATGATGAAATGCATTGCATCATGTGACAGGTCATGAGTTACATCATGCGACATCATCATGGTTGGAGGGGGGGAAGGGTGATTATAGAAGCACATGACTAAGTCATGTGACACTTTATCTGTTGAATGAGACTAACTATGGTGCATTGAATGTAGTACATTGGAAGAGGAAAGGAGGGGAGAGAGGGAAGAGGAGGGGAGAAAGGGGAAGAGGAGGGGAAAAAGGGGAAGAGGAGGGAGAGAGCGAGTGAACAGGGAAAGGGAGGAAGTGAAGAGAAAGGGAGGAAGGAGGAAGGGAGTGAAAGGAGGGAGTTAGGAGGGAAAGGGAGGGAAGGAGGGAGGATAAAATGGGGGAGGAGTGAGGGAGGAAAGG
>JABACO010000002.1:1142330-1156244 GCA_013339895.1 Ephydatia muelleri | reverse complement strand
CCTCCCTCCTCACCCACAACACCAGGAGTGTATTCTATTCAAATATTAGAACTGCCTGGTTCAGGAGGGTCCTCTGGTTTATGGTGTGTAACGTATATTTACACCACCCATCTGTATTGCAACCACTTCCATAACACCATTAAACTTTCCAGGGTGAATTGTCTTCCATGCATAGAAAGGCATCACACCATCCCCTCCATTCCCTAGGCCACACCCACTACACACACACACACACACACATACACTACTTACTTCAGTTCACAGCCGCAATGAACATGACCTCATAAGTCATACTGTCCAGTCCAGTGGTCTGGTCCACCACGATCCTCCTGAAGGTGTGGCCAGTGGCACTGAAGATGGGACTGGGGCCCTGGGCCTGTGAAGTCTTGTGACTTGATGCACTGGGGAGGAGGGAAGGAAAACGGAGATGTGACTGAAGTGTGGAAGTACCAAAAATAAAAATGACATCATTGTTGCAACTTGTCACTAATTGTGTGATGACACAATGTGGCTTTGCATAATACGATTCAGTCGCAATTTCTTCCTTGACAATTTCTCCCTCCCAACCTCTCTCCATCCTTCCCACTTCACTCCCATCCACCCTCCCTTCCCCCTTCCCTCCCTCCCCTACCATCACCACCATCAACTAACACATGTATGGATGCATGTACTCTACAGCTAGCCATGTGTGTGTGTGTGTAGAACCCCATGAGGTAGGCAATTAGTTGTGGACAATCAGTTCCAGTTCCCAATGGCATCACAAACATGCACAAATATGCTCCGTGTTTACTCCACTGTACTACTGCACACACATGCAAAAAAAGAAGCCAGAAAATACTTATACGTACACACCCCCCGCTTTCCCACATTGCCTTGGCAGGCCTGAAATAAGAGCGCATCGAAAGTTGACAAACCCTTCTGACGCTCAATGATACATCTCTCAACACATCGGATCAGCCACTTGACAACAGCGGTGTGCAATGTACATGTACATGTATGTCTGGATGAGCACACATTTAAGTTATACAAACACACTCCACTGTTCAAACGTCTAGAAAAACATATAAGAATTATTTGATCTGTTCTGGCTTTTCAGCATAACATACATCCAATTGGTACAAAAGTACAAAAGTACATCATGTCTACACATGCATACACATCAAATACATATAAATATAAGGATACTAGGCCCTATGAAGAACTCACAGAGATCCACACACGTACTCACACACCCACACACATTGGCATGCCCCCACACACACGCCCCTACACATACACACGCCCCCACACACATACACACGCCCCCACACACATTGGCATGCGTACATCATATTTCTGTGCATCCACTTACGTCCACAGGTGCACCAGTAACCGAGTTGAAGACGAGAGTGGAGGTGTCCCGGACCACAAAGCTAGACGTCTGGAAAACGTTGTCCATGGTTGCATAGTTAAAGACACACACTGCAGATCCCACAGGACCAAAGCTACCATCATTGGTATAGGGGAGGCGTGGGTGAGAGAGGAATATCATAAGACTGAAATATCAAGTTGTTCTTGCAATTCACAAAACCCAAAATGCAAGAAAACGTTACCTTGGCGAGGTGAAGACGCCATACAGGTGCATCTGAGGCGGCTGCGAGCCATCAAAAGAGCCACTTTTAACAAGAAAGGTGCTCTCTACATGGGGTAAGTAATATTTGTTTCAAACCAAGGAAGATGCATGTATACAACAACAATCTATATCAAGTACATGTACATATGTAGTATGAGCAAAACTTATGAATCAGAAAGCAAAACTGAAAGTATAGAGTACATGTTGTCATGCATACAGAGAGGTGTGCCTCCCCCCCCCCTGGCCCCCTCATCCTTACGTAGGTTGTCATAGTAGTAAGGCAGGTCATTCATGTTCCCGGTACTGGAGGAACATGTCACCCGGTACTGGAGGAAACATGTCACCCGGTCTTCACAAAGGTGGTGAAGGCATTCACGCTGCCCGGACCAGCTAGGAGTGACCTCACAGCTCCTGTATCATTCTGGGAGGGGTGGAGTTGGAATGAGGGAGGGAGGGAGGGAGGAGGGAAGGAGGGAGGGAGGGAAGGAGGGAGGGAAGGAGGTGGTAGGGGTGGAGCTCAAATGAGAGAGGGAGGGGGGAGAAAGGGGAGGAGGGAGGGAGGGAAGGATGGAGGGGAGATGGAAAGGGGAGGGAGGAGGGGGAGGGAGGAGAGGTGGGAAGGGGAGGGGGAGGATCATACCATACATGTACAGTTGATGGTACAGATCCCTCACACTGGGACCTGAGGACACACAACACTCCCTTACACACTGGGACCAGAGGACACACAACACATCCCTCACACTGGGACCAGAGGACACACAACACATCCCTTACATTGGGACCAGAGGACACACAACACATCCCTTACACTGGGACCAGAGGACACACAACACATCCCTTACATTGGGACCAGAGGACACACAACACATCCCTTACATTGGGACCAGAGGACACACAACACATCCCTTACATTGGGACCAGAGGACACACAACACATCCCTTACACTGGGACCAGAGGACACACAACACATCCCTTACATTGGGACCAGAGGACACACAACACATCCCTTACATTGGGACCAGAGGACACACAACACATCCCTTACATTGGGACCAGAGGACACACAACACATCCCTCACACTGGGACCAGAGGACACACAACACATCCCTCACACTGGGACCAGAGGACACACAACACATCCCTTACATTGGGACCAGAGGACACACAACACATTCCTTACATTGGGACCAGAGGACACACAACACACCCCTCACACTGGGACCAGAGGACACACAACACATTCCTCACACTGGGACCAGAGGACACACAACACATCCCTTACACTGGGACCAGAGGACACACAACACATCCCTTACATTGGGACCAGAGGACACACAACACATCCCTTACATTGGGACCAGAGGACACACAACACATCCCTTACTCTGGGACCAGAGGACACACAACACATCACTTACACTGGGACCAGAGGACACACAACACATCCCTCACACTGGGACCAAAGGACACACAACACATCCTTACATTGGGACCAGAGGACACACAACACATCCCTTACACTGGGACCAGAGGACACACAACACATCCCTTACATTGGGACCAGAGGACACACAACACATCCCTTACATTGGGACCAGAGGACACACAACACATCCCTTACCCTGGGACCAGAGGACACACAACACATCACTTACACTGGGACCAGAGGACACACAACACATCCCTCACACTGGGACCAAAGGACACACAACACATCCCTCACACTGGGACCAGAGGACACACAACACATCACTTACACTGGGACCAGAGGACACACAACACATCCCTTACATTGGGACCAGAGGGATTGGTTCATCTTCCTCATCACTTTCACAGGAACTGCTGCTGGACTCCTCCTCCCCAGACTTCAGCTTGGTGATTAACTGGAGACCGAGGCTGGTTCCTGCCATCGTGGGTGGAGCAATGGGCGGGGCTTTCTATGAATTCCAGATGAGACTTGCTTTATTACCCTTTCACCATACACCATACCTACGCATGCATATACACACACGTACATGTACTCACATATATGTACTACACACACCACACACACATGCACACACACACACCACAAACACACACACAAACACAACTGTATCATAATTTCAAACAAACATGGCCCTAACTTTGGGGCACAAGATGCCCAAATAATTGTGTCCTTCTCAAGAACCCATTATTCAGATGACTTCACTAATGCATCACTCCAGTACTCCCAGAACAGGAATGCGTAACCCAAATCAGTGTAGTACATTATGTTTACAGGAATGCTACAAAGACAAGGTCACCCCCTCAAAAGTAGACTCCTCCCCTCTCCTCCATGACCCCTCACTCACCTCTTTCAAACAAGAAATGTGAATCACTATGGTTACCAATAACAACCAATCAGCCTCTTGCAGTGACCACAGATAACATAATGGCCTAACCTCAGGGCTGTTTTATTGCATTGAATCTGTGGGCACTCACTACTACTACAGATAACATAATGGCCTGCCTAGATACCTCTAGCACTGTAAACACCATGATTTTATTTAGAGGCAAGAGGCCATCTACACAAACATGTTTCATTAAGTAAATGGAATTGTAGTGCAGTGTTGGTGACAAAAATCCACTGAAGTCTGGACCCCTGAAGCAGCATGATGTCATGAGAGGGTCTCCCCTCCCCCCCCCCCCCCCACCCCCAGAAGCAGTATGACATCATGTGAGGGGCTGGGAATGCGATCTTGGCCAACAGCTCTCCTGTGGCTGGGTCCCACCAGGACAATGGTGGCTCCAAAGAGCCCCGCCCTCCACAACCTCCCCTCGCTGTCCGTGCACATGGCGTCCGGGATGCCCCACCCCCTTGTCGTGGAAGTCCAGTCTGAAGGTACTGAATGGATAGTGCAGATTACAGCCCTTCTTGTGTATGGACCAGTTAACAATGCATATGCACACTTCTTCAATGGTAACTACTTTGCAACAAGAACACACTCCCTGCCCAGAAGGGCAACACTAGCCGACATGCAGCTGACTTGATATTCTAATTAATCACCACTTACACATACAGAATGCTACACAGGCACAAAAGGAAAGACACCCAAAGTGTCACAACAAGAACACACTCCCTGCCCATCACAGAGACAGCTCTGTCACAAGGGCAACACTAGCCGACATACGGTTGGCTTGATATTCTAATTAATCACCACATACACATACAGAACGCTACACAGGCACAAGAGGAAAGACACCCAAAGTGTCACAACAAGATCACACTCCCTGCCCATCACAGAGACAGCTCTGTCAGAAGGGCAACACTAGCCGACATACGGTTGGCTTGATATTCTAATTAATCACCACATACACATACAGAACGCTACACAGGCACAAGAGGAAAGACACCCAAAGTGTCACAACAAGATCACACTCCCTGTCCATCACAGAGACAGCTCTGTCAGAAGGGCAACACTAGCCGACATACGGTTGGCTTGATATTCTAATTAATCACCACATACACATACAGAACGCTACACAGGCACAAGAGGAAAGACACCCAAAGTGTCACAACAAGATCACACTCCCTGCCCATCACAGAGACAGCTCTGTCAGAAGGGCAACACTAGCCGACATACGGTTGGCTTGATATTCTAATTAATCACCACATACACATACAGAACGCTACACAGGCACAAGAGGAAAGACACCCAAAGTGTCACAACAAGATCACACTCCCTGCCCATCACAGAGACAGCTCTGTCAGAAGGGCAACACTAGCCGACATACAGTTGGCTTGATATTCTAATTAATCACCACATACACATACAGAACGCTACACAGGCACAAGAGGAAAGACACCCAAAGTGTCACAACAAGATCACACTCCCTGCCCATCACAGAGACAGCTCTGTCAGAAGGGCAACACTAGCCGACATACGGTTGGCTTGATATTCTAATTAATCACCACATACACATACAGAACGCTACACAGGCACAAGAGGAAAGACACCCAAAGTGTCACAACAAGATCACACTCCCTGCCCATCACAGAGACAGCTCTGTCAGAAGGGCAACACTAGCCGACATACGGTTGGCTTGATATTCTAATTAATCACCACATACACATACAGAACGCTACACAGGCACAAGAGGAAAGACACCCAAAGTGTCACAACAAGATCACACTCCCTGCCCATCACAGAGACAGCTCTGTCAGAAGGGCAACACTAGCCGACATACGGTTGGCTTGATATTCTAATTAATCACCACATACACATACAGAACGCTACACAGGCACAAGAGGAAAGACACCCAAAGTGTCACAACAAGATCACACTCCCTGCCCATCACAGAGACAGCTCTGTCAGAAGGGCAACACTAGCCGACATACAGTTGGCTTGATATTCTAATTAATCACCACATACACATACAGAACGCTACACAGGCACAAGAGGAAAGACACCCAAAGTGTCACAACAAGATCACACTCCCTGCCCATCACAGAGACAGCTCTGTCAGAAGGGCAACACTAGCCGACATACAGTTGGCTTGATATTCTAATTAATCACCACATACACATACAGAACGCTACACAGGCACAAGAGGAAAGACACCCAAAGTGTCACAACAAGATCACACTCCCTGCCCATCACAGAGACAGCTCTGTCAGAAGGGCAACACTAGCCGACATACGGTTGGCTTGATATTCTAATTAATCACCACTTACACATACAGAACGCTACACAGGCACAAGAGGAAAGACACCCAAAGTGTCACAACAAGATCACACTCCCTGCCCATCACAGAGACAGCTCTGTCAGAAGGGCAACACTAGCCGACATACAGTTGGCTTGATATTCTAATTAATCACCACATACACATACAGAACGCTACACAGGCACAAGAGGAAAGACACCCAAAGTGTCACAACAAGATCACACTCCCTCCCCATCACAGAGACAGCTCTGTCAGAAGGGCAACACTAGCTGACATACAATACACACCTATACCAGGGAATGTTCTGATTACATTACTGTACATGTAAACACATAGAAGAGTGAACAGTTGACTCACCCTATGTCGGACCACCGTCACATACACAGGTGTATTGGCATTGATTCAGATTAGTAGAAGGCCAGCACTGTTGCGCACTTACTGAGGGCATGAAGGGAAGCAAGACAAGAATGTATTAGAATGCACACTTGTAGGCCAACACATGCCGTCACGCACCTATATATGTAAATACCGAAAGCGGTGCGCACTAAACAAGATGAAAGTGGTCTAGAATAGAAACGCACATGCACACACAATCGCACTTATCGAAACGCACATGCACACACAATCGCACTTATCGAAACGCACATGCACACACAATCGCACTTATCTAACGCCGCCCAGCATACTGAGTACACGCACGCACTTCTTCAAACATCGCTCCTCCCAAACCCCATTTACGATTGATGCGAGAATGAAAGATTAACGCACAAGCTGAGTAGCATGTTGTTCAAAAGACAAGAGATACTCAACTTTCTGTCCTCCTGAGGAGCTCACACAAAGACCAACCATCACGTGTTACGTCGCAAAAAGCAGATTTCTTTAAGTAAGGAGTCACGTGATCAATAATTTGTAACCATTGTAAACCCTTGTATTTGTAATTACGCAATGTTTTCACTACGTTAGTTTGCCCAATTGCAATAGCTTACAACGTTTTGTCATGGTACATCACTCGAATGTTGTAATTTGTTGTAATTTTTACAACAACGTATAGCAGCAACGATGTATTTCAAAAAACCATGGTTGTTCTATGTTGTAGAGAATGGTAAAACATGGTAAAATAACCATTGTATTTTCAACTTTTTCCCTGTGATGTGAGGTACAGTCGAAGTAGCACATGCACCTCAGATAAAAGATCCTTGTTCACATGCTGTGCCATGGCATCGCAAATGGTTCTAATGCTGGTAACTTTCTTAACTTCGGGTAGTTCCACACGAATCACATCTACTACAATTGTTAACTGGTTCTCAAGCTTATCCATACAAACGTCGGTGCTAAAAATGGATTCTTTCATATCTGAAAGTTCCTCCATTGGTAACAGTGACTCCAAGGTAATGATTGGTTTAACATCGCGTTGAAAAAAACCGATCGTTTAATTCTTGAATCCCTAATTCTTCGCGCGGTGTGGTAAAGCCACATTCACAACCACGTCTAGTCTCGTACCCAGACCCAACTATCCGCAGCTGCGGATGGATTACATCACCGCTACGCTTCTAGAGGGTCTGGTGAAATGCCTAACAAAAGTTGTGCCACGCTTAGGATTTTAGAAGCGTACAATCAGAATGCAGAGCACCCGTGACGTCAGGTGTAGGGTGTAATAAGAGTGTAATACATTAATTAGCAATATAGTATTTCATTAATTTCTGACATTGGCGCGCGTGGCATGGCAACTGGCATGGCAACAGGCGATACCGACACCATCATCTTGCAAGCCACTCAGAGACTAGGGTACCCCCTCACTTCGTGAGAATCAGTATAAAGCTGTGTTTAGTTTTCTAAACGGAAACGATGTTTTCGTAATCCTTCCTACTGGAAGCGGCAAATCTTTGTGCTTTGCTGTCTTACGGTTTGCTTTTGATGCTCTTCACGGGCGTGTTGGGAGTATTGTAATCGTCATATCGCCACTTATTGCTTTAATGAAGGACCAAGTAAGTTTATTGTGCTATACACACATAAACGCAAGAGTATTACATCAATAAACATTACAGTGGTTCAAAGTTCTAACGAGAAAGAGTGCATAGTTTGAGGATTTGAGATACTTTCTTTGTCATCCACAAATGTAGCTTCTTTTTATTGATTGATGCTATGAGCTTGTTACATTCAATTGATGGAAATGTGCGATGCTTTCGTCCAGATTGAGGAGAGAACACCCTATTCTGTGATAGCTCTGTGACCACCTTCATCAGATCCTCAGCCTCTGATCTTGTAGTATGGTTGCTTGTAGCCCATCCACCTGTTAGTTTATCAAACACAGTAATAATATTCTTTAGAACCCCAAGTGCCTTTCCTGCTCTTACTATTGCTTGAGGTGTTTTGTTGGCACCCAGATGGGTAACTGTACCTTTAAGTAATCTGTTAAGGTGTTCCATATGTAGATCAGCGGAGATATTCTGCCCTGGACCGCCCTCACTATTAACGAAGCGCCCCCACAACATCTGTTCAGCGTATCGTTGGGGCAAGATGTAGTAATACTGCATCAGGAGATTGAGTGCCTCTATGCAGTAGTTCTTGTGCTGCGTAGCACGAAAGATGAGGAGAAAGTACTTCCAGCAGCGAAGTACTCTGTATCCATCCCCCTCTCTAATGGAGTCTTTGAATTCTAACAGCAGTAATCCCAATGAGAGTGTCTCCATCGCATACTCTACCACTCTATCTCCTGAACCACATGTTGACTTGTCCATTATAAATTCTATGGTCACCATCTGACGGCACAATGTCTGTACAAGAGACGTTGCTGCTGCCGTAGGGTTTTCTTTGGACAAGATCTTAGATGACAGATCTGTCAGATTTGAGGCTCCATTGCTGCTGTCAAAACATGTGCTGTTGTTACAAGCTCCATGAATTCTTCACATGCGGTTAGGTCCTTGGTCACATCTGAGATCACATTCCTTCTATTGATAACTTCCCTTAGCTGGAAGAGGGTGCCTGCATCCATCCCAGAGCAGGAGTTATACAGCCTCTTCCAGATCACCTATGGGCACCAATTAACAGAGAAGGTGCAATATCATGAACACATTCCAAATCCTAGCAAGCACAAGCATGCATTATTAACAGCCCAACATCTCTGTACTCAACACATGCTTACCTCCATAAAGCACATCTTTGTGTGCCAATCTTCAATGACAGGGAAGAACCCTTCTAGTCTTTCATCACCATTCTCTGCATTAAACTCTACTCTCTGGCTGCCCCGAATTCGTGCAACGGTCAGTTGGTCACCCCCCAATGGAATATGGCTGAAAGTGTTGACATGGATGTCAACTGCTGTTGTACCTCCCCCTCCAGTGCAAACATCAATTGTCTGCATGGTTGTGGTCCTGGGGACATACTTGTGCAGTTCATCTAAAATGTCCACCATATCGTTAAGAACATTCTCATTCTTTAACAGCACTCCCAAAGGCACCTGTGAATTTATTAGCAAACCACTTTTAAAGCAATGTTTATATTTTGTATAGGAACATACCACTTCTGATTTTAGAGCCATATTCTTTGAGTACTGGTGTTCGATATGATGGTTTGCCATAGCTGATAAAGATTGTAGACCAGGAATATGTTGGACAAACATCCTAGTAACTAGTGTTTCAAAGTTTGAAACTAACTGAAAGTTATCCTCTACTGATGGGTAAAAAACATTGAAATCAATGTCCTGTGGGAAAATCATAGTAGCATCAGCACTTAGGTGTTTAAAGCTGATCCTGTCTTCAACAGCATAAGCATGGAAATAATGCAGAGAAGAGGTCTGGCTGTTAATTCGCATGTCCCTAGGCTTAACGTTCTTATCAATGTTGTCACCAACCAGCCTAAATCGTGCACAAGTACCCCGTAGTGTACTCTTTTGTCGCTTCATTCCTAGCGACCCCCAGCCTCGCATGCCAAATCGACTAACGCAGCAGCGTTACGCTCTGACTCTTGACTAGAAAGTAGCCTTCTTTTCTTGGAATCGAGGACGGGAGCAACACAAAGCTTGCAGCGATTCATTAGTGCAAATTTGACACCGAATGACGCGATTTGACACTTTAGACGTCATATTTATTACATAACATCGACTTCCGTCTGGCACAAACTTTTGTTAGGCATTTCACCAGACCCTCTAGAAGCGTAGCGGTGATGTAATCCATCCGCAGCTGCGGATAGTTGGGTCTGGGTACGAGACTACACGAAGACCAGGTCCCCATGGACCACTGCTGACATGGCGTAACATGGCTTAGGAAGTGATGGTCCTCTGTGCCAGGTCTGTGTCCCGCCATCAAACACCTGAACATCATTCAAGTCCCTCTCTCCATCACCCCACCCTCCATAACCTACCCCTCCCATCACCACCAAACCACCTCCACTAACGCTTAGTACACAGGACCACTTACACCCTACCAACATGTCTGGCATGTCGGACCATCTCCCTCCTCTCAACTCCTTCACCTCCTTACTCATCACACCACCCTTATCACCTCCAACCCACACCAGCCTTCCTCCGCACACAGCTAGTGTGCCCTCCACCTCACCACCAACAGCCACTCTACTCCACTCAGACCGCACCTCATCCAACATGTACACTTCTCCTCGATATCCTCCATATATTCCATATCCATCTCCTCCTCTCCACACAACCCTACCCTCCAACTCCACTAGACCACCACCACCACCACCATTACTCACAACTCCTCGACCACCATACCCTCGACCACCTGGCACAGGTACATTCGCACAAGTTGCGAAACTCAACATTTTTATGTTCTAAAGAAAAGAAATGATTAATAGTTAATGGAAAGACAGCACGTTCAGGGAGCTAGCTAGCTCGCACGCACCACGAGGTCCACACCACACAACCACACACACTTCACGCTTCTCTTTACTACACCAATAGGCTCATCTGGATACGGCCAACCAGACTAATGGCGACCAGTACGGATAGTTGGGGTAGTCCTTGTAGCTACGTACGGTTACAAGAGGTCTGCCTATCATTCCGGCGTCTTGGAGACACTGTCGGCTAGCTCCTTCCAATGCTCACAGCTACCTTATCCTCCCAAAATACGCATCTCAAGCTTCTCTGCCACGAGTCCCACCTAACCTACCAAGCTGGATTGTAGCCTATTTCAGCTATAAAGGAGGAACAGACATCTCATCTGACCCCACACACACCTTCAATTCACTACTGGACAATAGACATACAAAGGTTCAATCTTTTCTGGTAGTGGCGCTCTTTACAACTAGAAGGCTGAGCAAATCTGTTTCCATGGGCTACTCAAAGTCTACCCTCAAAGGATAACATTTACAAATCTGGTTCCAAGGGCTACTTTAGCTTTTCTTAAAAGCTACTACGATCTGAAGATATAAAAACGCATTTTTAGATTTGTTTCTGTGTGGCGTTTTCCACCACCTAGCTGAATGCTGCCAGCAAGTCAAGACGTACAGTCTAATCACACTCTAGCGTCTTGGGGAACTCCCTCTAATGCTCACAGCTACCTTATCCACTCAATATGCACCTCAAGCTTCTCTGCCACACCGCATTCTGGTCCCACTTAATCTACAAAGCTGGATTGTCAAATATTTAAGCATCTTCATCTATAAAGGAGGTAAAGGCATCTCTTGTGAACCACTCACTACACACTTTCAATGGCTGCAGGAATCACCAACTGGGCGACACACACACTAGGGTAGTGGAGCCCTTTACCGCTAATAGGACGTGCTAATAGGTGGGGCAAATCTGCGTCCATAGGCTACTCAACAATCCCTACAGGGTCCATAGACACAGTACAGTTGCCATTTCGAACGTCTTTCTTAGCATTTACTAACTTTGCTAAATTCTATCAGCAAGTCAAGACGTACAGTCTACAGACACACAACAAAAACACCTACCTAGTTGCAAATTTCTGGGACAAAAATGGCATACACAACAAATAGCGATAGCCTAGAAGGACGAGACCTAACAAGTTATAACAACTGCTGGAAATGGCAACTTTAACTGCGCTCTAACCTTTTATGGGCATTTATGCACTTTGTGCGCATGCGTAGTGACGTCGGTCAGATGCCACGAATGAACCATAAATGGTCATTGTCATGTTTTAAAACAATCATGAAAACGTGTTTTCAGGTATAATAACTTGAGCCACATTCCAACCATGCATCCTGTGCAATGGCACTACCACCAGACTTTCGGGCTAAACTGAGGTGGAGGAGGGCATAATCATAAGGTTCAGCCTCCTTTCAAATATTGTGCACAGAGAGAGCACTAGCTGCCCCAATGATCAGGAGTCAGGAGGACTCCTCCTGACTCCTGATCCTCCTCCTAATCCTCCACCTCGTCCTCCTGAGTCCTGATCCTCCTCCTCCTCGTCCTCCTCTTCCTCCTCCACATCTCCCCCTCCTCTTCCTCTTCCTCCTCCTCCTCCTCCACCTCTTCCTCCTCCTCCTCTCCCTCCTCCTCCTCCTCCTCCTCGTCCTCCTCCACCTCTTCCTCCTCCTCCTCCTCTTCCTCCTCCGCCTCCTCCTCTCCCCCTCCTCCCCCTCATCCTCCTCCTCCTGACTCCTGATCCTCCTCCTCCTCCTCCTCCTGACTCCTGATCCACCTCCTCCTCCTCCTGACTCCTGATCCTCCTCCTCCTCCTCCTGACTCCTGATCCTCCTCCTCCTGACTCCTGATCCACCTCCTCCTCATCCTGACTCCTGATCCTCCTCCTCTTCCTCGTCTTCCTCCTCCTCCTCTTCCTCCTCCTCTTCCTCCTCCTCCTCTTCTACCTCCTCCTCCTCCTCTCCCCCCTCCTCCTCCTCCTCCCCCTCCTCCTCCTCTTCCTCCTCCTGACTCCTGATCCTCCTCCTCCTGACTCCTGATCCTCCTCCTCTTCCTCCTCCTCCTCCTCTCCCCTCCTCCTCCTCCCCCTCCTCCCCCTCCTCCTCCACCTCCTCCTGATCCTCCTCCTCTCCCCTCCTCCTCCTCTCCCCTCCTCCTCCTCCTCTCCCCCTCCTCCTCCTCCTGAGTCCTGATCCTCCTCCTCCTCCTGACTCCTGATCCTCCCCCTCCTGATCCTCCCCCTCCTCTTCCTGATCCTCCTCCTCCTCCCCCTTCCTCTTCCCTCCTCCACCCTCCTCCTGACATCCTGATCCTCCTCCTCCTCCTCTCCCCCTCCTCCTCCTCCTCCTCCCTCCTCCCTCCTCCTCCTCTCCCCCTCCTCCTCCTCCTCCTCCTCCTCCTGACTCCTGATCCTCCTCCTCCTCCTGATCCTCCCCCCTCCTCCTCCTGATCCTCCTCCTCCTCCTCCTCCTCTCCCCCCTCCTCCTCCTCCCCCTCCTCCTCCTCCTCCTGACTCCTGATCCTCCTCCTCCTCCTCATCCTGACTCCTGATCCTCCTCCTCTTCCTCCTCCCTCCTCTTCCTCCTCCTCCTCCTCCTCTTCCTCCTCCTCCTCCTGACTCCTGATCCTCCTCCTCCTCTTCCTCCTCCTCCTCCTCCTCCTCCTGACTCCTGATCCTCCTCCTCCTCTTTCCTCCTCCTCTTCCTCTTCCTCCTCCTCTTCCTCCTCCTCCTCTTCCTCCTCGAGAAGGAGAGAGAGGAAGAGCATCCCTC
>JABACO010000002.1:1140057-1141330 GCA_013339895.1 Ephydatia muelleri | reverse complement strand
TTTGGGAAACTGCTAACCACCTCTTCCAAGGATGTTGCCATGGATACACCACCATCTCTGATGGTACCACCCACAACCCTTAGCAGTGCCTGGTCATCTTCAACCACAAACCAGTCATCCTCCTCTTGACCAACCTGAACCACACCAGCCAGTGAGAAGGAGATGGCTCGAACAGGGTTGTCAGCCACTCCCGTACTGACACGTTGCTCTGGAGGGTCCTTCTTGAGAAGGAGGTGTTTGAGGTGAGTCTTTGCCAACACCGGCTGCTCCAAGGATGAGACATTTGGTCACTGAAGTTTCCACATATCCCTTGCTCATGGCCTCCTCATAGAGCCTGTTGAACGGATGACACAAATATGCTCACATCTCCTTTCATATTGGCATCAGTAACACACACACCCTTCATTGCAACTACCATAATACATACATTAGCAAAGATACTCTTCCACCCTTACACTAATCAAAACACAACTGCTGTGTTCAACGGTTCACCATTGAGGTTCCTTTGTCAAGTCAGTGTACCATACACACATGTTACTCACATAATAGTGGAAGCAGTCATTTCTGAACGCAGATTGTTCCAATATATGTGCACAAAACACAAAACTGCACCAGAATAGTGAACGTTACAAATGATCAGTAACTTTAAGCACAGTCAGCCAACATACATTAATGTCACATCACAAGTTGAAGTGGCCCACTTCACCAAGTACCCTCACCCAATCTGTTCCCTCATATTCCCCATACCTTTCATCTGCTTCTTTTTGGCTTTTCCCGGTCTCCTTTACAGTTGGTATGACAGGGAAGAGCTTAGCGAGACCTAAAAGAAGTTTGATTAATTCAATTCCGGTACAGGGAATATTTACCTTGCACAGTAATCCTCAAGACACGTTGAGTAAAGCCATCAACCACCAACAGGCCTCCATCTGACAGCAACAGTGTGTCCACCTTGGAACATGCAAATGGCATGTCTCCCACATGCTTCCAAGTTTTATCATCACCATGGAGACCGTAGATGGAAGAAGTCTTCTTTGATCCAAGCTTGTCCCCTTCTGCACCTCCAATTGCAAGCAGCACACCATCACCCACACATACTGATGACGTGTAGTATGGTACATCTGGTAACTGCCTCCAAATGGATTGCTGTGAGTCATGGGTGTGTGCAGTAGTCTTGTGAATGTGTGTGCACATGTGTGTGGTGGAAATAGGTGGAGATGTGTCATGTGTGGTCATGTGAGTGTGCACACACATTTGGAGCATGTGCACCAGTACA
>JABACO010000002.1:1120057-1135057 GCA_013339895.1 Ephydatia muelleri | reverse complement strand
TGTACATGCAGCTATTTATTATAGCTGCATGTACATGTATTTGTAAAAATCTAGCTATTATTCGTCATCGTTGGAGTATCGACGACGTGTGGTTGATCAAGCTAGTATTGTGTTTGAATAACGTCTAATGTCCTGAAGCCAGCACGTTTCCAGTGAAGTCCTATGAGGCGGCGTGACAGAGACGCGGCTTTTAGCTGCTTATAATTTTGTCCTTCAGTATAAATTATTACAATGATTCAACGCCGCATTTGATGTGCTTCATTAATGAGCCAAGGATTCCCTTTCTGAGTGCAAGATTCAAGCATGGCCGTAGCCAGAGATAATGTATACAATATCTCTGCCGCAGTCAATTAGGGAGGGATCAGAATTGACAGTGAAAGCCGTACATACAGGAACGAGGAAAAAAAAAACACAGCATATATTATTTTAAAATCATTTATACCGGGTGGGTGCGGGAGTGGGCCCCTCCCGCCCCAGCCAGGGGAGGGGGGTATGCACCAATTGGTCCTACAGTAATCGATTATGAGCTTAATTTGATTTGATTGATTTGATTTTTAAAAGATTATTGACAATACCTATTCAGCTTATTGCATGGAACTGGGAGGAAGCTTAAGGTTTCCAAAAGCTTTACAAGATACTTATATTATTAGAGCAACTTTCTAACGTTCATACGTGGTAAACTTCGTTCCCTCGCTTCCAAATTATGTCATCAGGCTACGTTGAAATATTACAGAGTGTGCAGATATGGCATCAGATGGAAGAGCATGGCTGTTGAAAAGAGCACCAAAGTGCATGGGCAAGTTACTGGTTATCCCTGTATCCAAACCAGAGGAGCACACAGGGTCTCAGGACCACAAGACACCTGAGGTCCCTACTGCAACTGGCGGTAATTGGAGGTCGCGATTTTAGAGTAGAAGGATTGGAAACGCAGACTACTCGAGTATCTACGGAGGAGTAAAGACAAGAGACTACTCGAGTATCTACGGAGGAGTAAAGCCAAGAGACTACTCGAGTATCTACGGAGGAGTTAAAGACAAGAGAGCCAGTGCAAAAGTGTGCGCGCGTGGCATCCCACGGCACGCTAGGGTTTTACCCCAGCTCCCTGTACAGTTGCCTATCTAACGACCTGTTGAGACTAATAGCTGATGGATTTACTTTTTATGTAACTACGTTTGAAACAACCGTTCCCCGCCATTGAATCTTTCTCACCAGTAGCCGTGACGTCATATCACATGCATAGAAACCTATCAGTATGTTAGTGCACGTGCAGGGTACATGTTAGTATATCCTTGGTTTTGTGCAACATTTGCACCACCTGGCCTTCCCAATACACTTGCTTCTTTCATTTGAACCAGAGATAAGAAGGATTATGTCATCGAACTGATTAGGGCCAATCATTTGATGATGTAATTAGAAGGGCTGATCATTTGATGATGTAATTAGAAGGGCCAATCATTTGATGATGTAATTAGAAGGGCTGATCATTTGATGATGTCATCACGTCTCTGAATGGTTTTTACACGCATGTGGGCAGATTCATTCATTCACCTAGCTACGAGAAAGGTCTCACAGTGTCCTAGCAAAGGTCTTGAACTCGCAGCCAGAATCCTGGACCATAGGTCGTTGAGATCACCAGCCTCTCGATAAATGCGGCTACAGGTGGGAAAGAAAAGGGTTAACTTATTAGGACGAGCAATGACTAAGCTCCACCCCAACTATGAAGCTCCACCCCCAACTACTGAAAGGAGGGAGGAGCCATAATTAGCTCCACCCCAACTATGAAGCTCCACCCCCAACTACTGAAAGGAGGGAGGAGCCATAATTAGCTCCACCCCAAAGACAGGATGCTGAGCAAACCAACATACACTTCCCCTCTGGGGGGGGGGGGGGGGGGGGCAGAGATGTGAACTTGTGAAGGGAACTGCACAGGCCCTTGAGGTCGTAATTGGCACTCTTTTGGAGATTAGAACTGAAGGTGACCTGGATATTACACACATTAACCCTCTACACTCCACGGGGGGGGGGGGGGGGGGGGGGGGGGGGGGGGGGGGGGAGAGAGACCCTTAATGACGTATTAACCCTCTCCACTCCACGGGAGGGGGGGGGACCCTTAATGACGTATTAACCCTCTCCACTCCACGGGAGGGGGGGGGGACCCTTAATAACGTATTAACCCTCTCCACTCCACGGGAGGGGGGGGACCCTTAAAGGGAGGCTGAACTGGCTTTTTTCGTTATTTTTTTAATTTTCTTAAATGGATGTACTCTACAAAGTTCAATTCGTACACCTTAAACTTGTTCACTTTTTAAAAAAGATATAGGCATACAAAGTTTTGCGTCATAGCGCGTCACTTGGATCCAATTATTGATTGTAGTCTAATTAATGATGGCGGTACGTCCATACTCATTTGAACCATAGATAGTATAGTAAGGGGATTGGAAACGAGTCACGTAAGCGCATCACTGGGTGTGGGCACTCCGCGTTACATCGTTAACACCTACTGAGAGGTTCGAAATCGTTCATATCTTCAGTTCGGTTGGTCTTGGTTCTTTTTATCTGCTCTGAAGCGCTTCACATACGTAGGAGAATATCTGTAAGCGTTTTAGGTTGGAAAAATATGACGGGCAACTTCGAAAATTAGAAAAAAAAGTTTTTTTCCAGGACGCATCGCACTTGTGTACCTTCTGTGCGCGGGCAGTTGTGCGTATTGATCAGTTTGTCGTGTTTTGCTGTTGGTTAGTCCTATTTGTATGTACTCGGCTACATTTTATTTGATACGAACCATCATTTCAGAATTTCTTCCAGCTGGGGCTCCCAAGTCATCCATCTTGAAGCATAGTTACTAGTACGGAATTCATTTAAGTGCTGTAACGAGGAGTGGAGGTGTGAATTGGTGTTGATTAGACTCGTTTCCAATCCCCTTACTATCTATGTTTGAACCTACACGAAGAACTTCAATAGTACACTTCTAAAATATGTAGCTAACCGAACAGAATCGGGGCCACAAGTTGTGGAATGACCGTTGCAGTAGCTATTCTTTGAGAAGGTTGGGTCATTGAACAGTAACAGCGATGGAACAGCATCGGACTTCAGTTTTGGCTTCGAAGGTGCGTAACCCTCAACGCCAACGAAATCTTCCTTGCAGAAGTGGATGCTACAAACTCGCGCATTTTCCTTAATGGGTAGCGAGAGGCCCAGCGCGTCGAGCCACTGTGAACACAAGGTTGAGTAGAATAGCATTGCCTAAAGGAAAACGGTGGAACGAAATCCCGTTGTCGCGCTTGTAAGCTGTACTGAAGCATCTACTAACGGCACAGAAAACACCCATTTGTAAACGGGAACGATAGTTTTCTAACGTAATAACACCAATTAATAATTGGATCCAAGTGACGCAGTAGTCACATGACTAATTTCGTATGCAAAAGTTGAATATCTCGCAAACGAAGCATGAAAAAAAAAAAAAAAAAAAACTGTAGTCTACACTAGTGAATATCTTTGATATGAAGGGCACTTGTTTTTCGAGTTCAGCCTCCCTTTAAGTCCTTGTATTAACCCTTACTACACTCCACACTTGATCATAGCTCCACGCATAGATTGTACCCAAACCCTCTTCTGTTGTATACAGCTGTCATGACTACAAGTGTGTGCACTTTGTACTTTGCCCTACAGTGAAGAATCCTCACCACACATCACACCAGACACTACATCACACTCCTCCCTAATTCAACACGCAGCACACACACCACTCCACAGCATCACCTACTCCACACATCCACCACTTCACCAACCTTTCCCAAGGCTGCCTTTATGTTCTCCGACTTCATCAACTAGAGTTCTGAGGTTGACATTGATGTGGTCATCAGGGAAGTCCAGCTGCCATAGTGACAGAAGTAGTAAACACACTAGCAGGTGCACACAATTGACAAATAAGGCACTGGTGGGGCTTCGTGATTGTGAGCACACAATCAAGGAGCTTCAAGGACAGTCATCCCTCAAAGTGCCCATGATCAACTAGCTGTTAGGGAACTGGTCAGGAGATTTACTGTACTTGTACTTGTAAAGAAACTGATCTGGCCAGTGTGCGATTCTCTTGTAGCATTCGTTAGCATTTTAAGGGGAAAAAGATTTGCTATAATCTAGTAAAGTGTCTAGTAAGGTTAGGGTCAAGGTTAGGGTCGGGTTAGGGTCAGGGTGAAACTTTTGCGTCTATTCCATGTTAATAATTACGGCTGGCGCACTGCCATAGAGCAACTTGCAAACCTTATATAAGGCCGCGTGATGCCACACGCATTTTGGCGTTTCGAGAAGCGATAGCTGTCACCGGTCCCAGAATGCAGCAATCCACAGATAATCCTTCAGTTGGAGATGCGGCTGAACCGCAAGCTGTGACAATAATAACTGAAGTCGCGCCTCAAGCGGCAGAAAGCTGACCGCTGCAGCCGGTGAATTCAGCCACTCCTGCTGCAACATGCATGAGTCGGAAAAGAGAAGTCCTCCTTTTCGACGCGAGCCTGTTTCCGTCCTTAACAGCCCAGTTATCAGCGATGAAAAAATATTTAGAGGAACCTCTATCCACATCGCGCAGAGGCGAGCGTTTGGCCGAGAGTACTGTCGCTACAACCGAGCGCCGTATTTTGAGTACGCGCACGCATAGATAATATGCATGCAGAAATTTGTAATCAGCTTTCTCATGCAGCGTTTCTCGGATTTGCAAAACTGCACGCCGGTGCTTCTAATCCTGAGCTCAGATTAGTGTCCGACCTTGAGTTGGTTAAGAGATTTTTCCACTACCTGGAGGTACGTTGTATAATAATACATACATCTTTGCACGCATATATATAATATATGCTTTGCACATGCAGAATGTACGCCAATTATCTTCAGGAAATCAGTTTGCGTACTGCCTTTCGTGATTGAGGGCAATGAGATATCTCAAATCGGACTCTGATACGATTAAAACAGTCCAGCAGTGGTGTCGCACATACCAGAAGGCCTATGAACGCAAAGATCGATCTTGGCAGCGGTTAGAAGCTGAGGGCAAATGGCTAGCGTGGGACGCAGTGTTGGAAGTTTTGAAACAGCAGCGCGAACTGTACGAGTCAAGCGGACCTTGTGAACTGACCAGGGCGCAGGAGAGCCAGAAATACACTGTGCTCCTCCTGTACTATTCGATACCTCCCGCCAGGTCCAAAGAGTACCGCGAACTAAGGGTAACGTTTAGTCGCCAAAATCTTGCAACATGGGATCCGATTGCAAATGCAGCCTCCAATTGGTTGGTCGTTCAAAACGACCATTCGAGGGCGCTCTTGTATCTCGGTGCGCACAAAACATCACGAAAGACTGTTCCCAACAGGATACAGCTCAATTCCACCGACTCTACCAAAGTTGTACTGGGTCAACTGGTCGATTTTGTATGTCGGGACAGAGACGTCTTACTGAGAGGCAACGCCCGTCCAGACACAACCGACTGGCTGTGCATGCATGCATGCTGTACATATAAATAATAACAATAATGATGCATGAGTCTCTTCATGCAGAACAGTCGTGGAGAGCCGTTTGGAACGTCTGATTCGTGGACAAAGTACATCCAATCCATTTTTAAGCAGCTGGCCAATGTGGCGATATCCAGCAACGCTCTGCGTTCCTCATTTGTGACGGACCTTTTAACATCTCGCAATCGTCCGTCGGATGACTTGCTAGCCGAAGTGGCATTTGCAATGAGGCACTCTTCTAGTGAGCAAAGTAGGACATACGACTGTCGCAGTTCAGCCGACAAGGTCACACGTGCAGTGGCACTCACATCTGAGCGTGTGGCCACTGCCTTGGACGTGACCACCGCTGCTGCTCCTGCTCCTGTTGCTACGACGACCTCCTCGAAGAGGCGCCGTCGAGCAGACGACGACAATGTAGCCCCAGAAGTGGGAGACATTGTCGGGGCTGTGGACGATTCGTCCACTTTGAGGAAGCCTTTCGTCCACTTTGGTAAGGTACTCAGAGTGCATCCAGATAAGCGGGAAGTACTGCTGGGCCACCTCGTACAACAGTCATCGTCTAGCACAGCCGGTTGTTCAAAGACCTACGTCCGTAGATCCATCTACTTAGTGTCCGTATATGTATTTCCCCGCCCCCCCTTACGCGTATCTTACAATTGTGTTATGCTATGACTTTATGCCTGGGCTACCCTAAGCCCAACTCATGTTTGTTGTGGTTTGTCATGTACACGGTGTAGTGCCGCCGTGTCGACTCGAGATAAAATAAAATAAAAACAAGCGGCTATGTCGCTCGTACCGTATTATCCATTTCAACTAAATCATTCCTTCATCTTCCGTGCATGCCGCTTTACTGCCCGACGCCTAATCCCGCACCCCATTCCTTGCTGCCCCCCTGCCCCCCCCCCCCCCTGTTTGAATAACCGGTCGGATATTGCAACGGCTAGGTGCCTCGTACCGTATATCCATTTCAACAAAATCATTCCTTCATTACTCATGCCTCAACTGGTGCAATTTCTAAAAATAAATTGCACCAATGGATATCGCGCAGCGTTGCGTTCGACGCTTCCACGCAATCGTAATATATCCTACAGATGCCACTTTTGCATTCGTTTGCTTTCTTCTGCAACGTAGATTCTATAATACTACATGGAAAGGGTTCAAAGTGTCTTAGAACCACAGCCTGGACCTTGTCTCTGAAAGCGTCCCCGCCGGGAAGCGCTACAACTCCGCCTTGCTGATTTTCCTGCAGTGCAGCGGCAAATTGCACAACTTAAGGCTCTCCTGCAAGAACCATTGTCCGAAACGCGGCAAACGGAACCACTTGCTAATATTACCGTCCAGGCTACTCAGCGACGTCTCTTGAGTACGTATATATATGCATATACCGTATACGCTTGCATGTTGCAGTGATATATCTATACCCACGTCCCATGCAGCTTTCTTGGGATACTTGCGCAGCAAACTGCCTGCAGGCGGTACTACTGAACCAGACCTTATTCAAGTGTACAATGCCGATCTGTTGAGACAATTTCTCAAATTCATGGAGGTTATCGCGTCTCTGTTCTATATATAATGTGTGCTTTACTTTATCCTTATTTTGGACTTGTAGGACGAACGAGGCTCTGCTGCAGGAACTCTTTCCTGTGACTGCCAATCTTTTTTGCATGCCCTAAACTTTCTGAGATCAGAGGGCCACTGTTCCGTTACTATTAGGCACTGGTTGACTACCTATCAGAAGGCAGCTAATCGTCAGAGGGACGTATCGTGGCAAAGGTTGAAGGCTAAAGGTGAGTACTATAATTATATGGCATGGATTTTTATATACTTTCATGTTGGTAATTTTATACATTAGGGAAGTGGCTAGTATGGAAGGAAATTTTGGACGTTTTGAAGCTGCAGAGGGAACTATATGAAGCCGCTGGGTCCACGTTCGCCAAGGCGTGGGAGTCACAGAAATTCACGGTTCTTTTGATGTACTGCGCTATACCACCGGCGAGGGGACGCGAGTACAGAGAACTCCGGTTCACATTCACCGAAGAGGACCTTCAGCTCTGGGAACCCGACAGCACCCAGTCAAACTGGCTGCTGTTGAGCGGCAACCACTCGCGCGGTTTGCTATACGTCGGAGCGCACAAGACGTACAGGCATATTGGAGTGCAGCGTACAGAATTGTCCGCCGATGGCTCCACTAACGCGCTTCTGGAACAGTTAGTGGCCTTTGTGTGTAGAGACAGACCAGCTCTGCTCCAAGGACGCACCCCACAAGACTTTCTCTTCCTGGTAAGTATATAATTTATACATATGATTATAATTATGTATATAAAAACTGTATAATAAGCTTTTAGTGTTTTTTTTTTTTTTTTTTACTCTTTGGACGCCAATATTGCAATACGGGTGACGTCGTTAATTGTCAGCTATGTTTTTAATTATGGCTACCGTTGCTTATTAGTCGCCGAAGACTCGCTGTTCTTGAAGAATCACACGGTTAGCTTACTTTAAAGACATTACTATGATAAAAAAGCGTTTTGTGATTTTTGATTTGATATATTTATATTCGGTGTTTGAAAAACAATGGTTGCTAACAGCACCCGATATAGGCGGAGCCAAGTGGGCAGGGATTTGAAGCCGTACGTCGTGTACACTATAAAACAGACGACGAAAACACGATATGTTTATCCCTTGGTGTTATTTCTAAGGTCAAGCTTTTTAAAAAAGCTTCGCTCTCCCCTATTTTAGTAGAACAAGCGGGTGCTTGTTCAAAGCCGCTAGTGACGATAGAGGCGCCATTACACGTACAGCTGCAGCTGTTTGTTACCGCTTACCTTTCAATTAAAAACCAACACTCCAGTCGTAGTTCTATGTCCTGAGCGCTGTTTGGTGCACAAAGTGCGTAACCATGCGATACAGATTGGTTTTCTAATACGTGTGCACATAAATGTGCACTTGGCGGTGAACGCGGGGTGCAATTATTGCACATAAATGTGCACTTGGCAGTCAAAGAGTTAAACAGAACCACGAAGGTCACCCCTACGCAACTTCAGATAGCTGGACAATCTATTTTCTTGCAGCACAAAGACGTGTCGATAACAACCAACACAATTAGAGCATCGTACGTCACACACCTTCTGTCTGGAGACGACGGCGTACCAGAACACGTACTCGTACAAGCGGCCAGGGCCATGAGACATAGTAGGAAGGAACAATGCCGCACTTATGACAAGAGAATGTCGTCCGACAAGGTCGCGTTCGCCGTGGACCTTTCTGCGACACAGGCTTCATCTGCACTAGGAATCGCGGCGGGACCATCCATGTCGTCCCGGAAGGCCTCCAAAAAAAAAAAGCAAGCTGCCCCCTTCTGTGGGCGACATTGTCGCCCTAGCTGAAGACGCTTCCACCAGAGAACATCCAGTCATCTTGCTCGGAAAGGTGTTAAGGATATACCCGGATAGCCGGGAGGTACTGCTCGCCCATCTCAAACAGATGGAAAAGAGCAGGAAATCCAGGGCCGACTACAAAATCACAGCGGGAAGGGACGCCTGGGTGGAAGGCTTCGACTCGCTTGTCTTCCCCATTGACATCGCCTACGATACAGCTAGAGGCGTTTACTCTCTCCGGACGCCAGTGCGTGACATTCATGATCATGTGTTCGATGGTCAGGATTCGACGGATTCGGACTGATTCCCCCCTCTTAATGACAATACGATTTACTTCATGCCTTTCAATAATTTTGTATAATTAATTCATGTTTACCACGGACACACAAAAAAGTTCTCATATATTCTTCTCCTTGTTCTCCCCTGCTCATATAGAAAGGGAAACGGGAAAAAATAAAATGAAGAGATTTATGAATACACCATTTTGGGCCATGCCGGCGCATGCCTTATCGCGCAATTAATAGTATAGAGTTTATCGTTAATCAATTCCCTTTTTTCATGTACGCATGGCGCGGGAGATTCTTGAGTTTGTTGCGGACAAGCTGGGCCGCCTCGATGATTACAATCTGAGAGGCGCGCTCAGACTTATCCTGACCCAGGTGACCCTGTGGTTGAGGCAGGTGGAGACTTCACCGTCGCCTGCCTCCTCAACACCAGCGCGCACGCCCCCGCCACCCCCACCATCCAGGGGAAAGAAGCGGATGACACCACCAAGGGAGGCCTCACCATCACCACCACTATCACCACCAGCCTCACCTGGTTCCCCCAACCATCACCTGTGACAACACCACCATCACAGTCCAGGGCCAACACTGTCACCCAGTACGTGGCATCCTCATCTTCCTGGTCTGGCACGACCACGGTGATGCCCCTGGAGGCCTGCATCGCCACCACCAAGGCCGACGTCCTGGTCGACCAAGGCTGCACCACTCATCCTGACTGTATGCTCAGCCTACTCAAAAACCTGGTGAGTAGACCTAACCTGCTGGCCCAGGATGCTGTGGACATGTTTTACAGGAGGTGGTCCCTGGACGTACCGGAAACGGTGTCAGAAGCGCTGGTGCAGGCCACCGCACTTCTCACCATTCCGAATGCAGTCAGGGTGATGGCCTGGAGGAAGTTGGGCCAGATCCTGGGGGCCTGTGGTGGGGAAGTCACAGTCACAAATCTGGCCAATGCTGCCAATTGTGAAAAGGCCGCCCTCTACAGGGAATTGGTGGATGAGTGTGCTGCAGGTGGCTGCGTGGCCTGCGGGAGGTTCAAAGACAACGGAACCCCCTACCCGTGCAGACCCACGCAGTTCACATTCAGGATGCTGCAGCCGCTCTTCACCAACCTCACCATGTCTCACCTCGAGGCATGCCAGACGTTGGCACGTCAGGTGCAGCCATCAAGCCCCTTGCTGACGTCTGGCCTGTTCCTACCTTCCTCCCTGAAGAGGTTTGTATCCCATCCCCTGATAGAAGGGTGGAATCCCGTACTGGGCATAGGGACACCACCTCCTCTGCCACCACCTCCTGGACCATCAACACCAGTCCCACCCTCCCCATCAACACCTGTCCCACCCTCCCCATCAACACCTGTCCCACCCTCCCCATCAACACCTGTCCACCCTCCCCATCAACACCTGTCCCACCATCACCATCAACACCTGTCCCACCATCACCATCAACACCTCTACCATCACTAGTCCTCCGTCATGAGCTGGGTGCTGGACACCTACCCATCGTCGCAGTACAGTATATCGACGGCGACGGGGGCGTGCTAGTAGGGGAGTTTTTCCCCGACCTCCTCGACACAGCAAGGAGATACGGAGTGTGCTGCCAGAGGATCGAGTCGCATGGCCTGACTCTGGTGCCTTTTCGTGAGCGTGATGACGATGCACCAGAGTTGGGTCATGTGTACCACCTCACCACCACCACCACCAAAGTGCCTCTTGGGTACTGGGCACTTGTGCATGCCAGGAGGTTAATGACCCAGTGCGACTCGGTGGTGGTCGTCCCTCATGGGGTAGACGGCAGTGGAAAGCGGCTGGTCGTGGAAATCTTTAGGATAGCCAGGCATGGCAGGGTTAACCCTATGGTATCCACCGGAGTTGATAGGATCGCTGCCGGCCTGAGCTATCCGGTAGAAGGCGCTCCCACCCAGTACCATGATGCCCCGCCTCCGTTTGGGTTGACGTAGCCGCTTGGTCTACGACCTGATCTGTTGCACGCCCCGCCTCCCGATCCGTGGTGTCAGTTTCCGGTTCGAAAGAAGTGGTGTCCATGTCTGTTTCGAAGGATGTGGTGTCCATGTCTGTAGAGACTGTTTCAAACGATGTGGTGTCCATGTCTGTAGAGATTGTTTCAAACGATGTGGTGTCCATGTCTGTAGAGACTTTTTCAAACGATGTGGTGTCCATAGGGGCCACTTGCTCTATGTCTTGTGATGTAGGTGGTGCTTTTGAAAAAAGCGAGTCTAATTGAGAAAGTTTTATTCCGCTGGCTCGGTGGGTATTCGCGGGTAGAATGCCCGACTTTCTGCATTGTTCTACCACGTGAGATGGTACAGGCTGTTCGACTGACACAACTTTATTTTTCCTTCTCAAAAAGCTGCTATAGCTTATGTTCCGGTAGAATGCATCTTTTACGCATTGTAGAAGTACATACGCAGTGCCATCCACGTCGTACGCTGACAAATCACAGCCTCGAACAGATACAGAATAAGCACCCGAAGACATTCTATCTGCGTGCGTCCGATAATGACTCGATATGCGAACGCGACGCTCATTTCGGCGTCCGTTAAAATTATGAAGAAAATTAAAAATTAATTGGAATTAATAACAGTATTTACGAACGTAAAATATAACTAAAACGAATTATACATTGTGATATCGTGGTCCCAAGTCTACGTGTAAACACAGCTTCTGGGACAGCCATGAAAAGTTGCAGCTCTTTCCTGTACAAAGTGAAAAGAAAGAAGCCACAATTATAAGGTGTGATTGCATCACGTGATGGGATCTTTAAAAATGGCTACCATTTTATATATTCTAGTGTGTGAGTTTGCACAGTTGCAGACAGATCCCCCCTCAAGTCAAGTGAAACTGCTGTGAACTTGCTGTGAACTTGCTGCACGCACACACACACACACACACACACACACACACACACACACACACACACACACACACACCACACACACACACAGTGCTTGTGCATGTTTAGAACTAACATGTATGAGATTCCCTGTATGAGATTCCCTGTATGAGGTTACAACTTACTCGTGTGGCTTGTTCTACTTGCGGGTGCACGCCTGGGGAACTATTTTTAAGGACGACAACTATTTAGAAGCTCCACGCCTGTATGAAAGACAACGAGTAAAAACACAAATTTAGTAACAAAATTAATTGCACATTTATTAAAAGGTGAGATAAAAATTTATGAACTCAGGAGAGCGAAAAGCGTTGAAGGAGCCACAAACACACACACACACACACACACACACACACACACACAAACACACAGTGCTTGTGCATGTTTAGAACTAACGTGTATTAACTGCTGTGAAGTAGCTGCACGCACACACACAAGCACACAGTGCTTGTGCATGTTTAGAACTAACATGTATGAGATGGATTTAACTGCTGTGAAGTGGCTGCACGCACACACACACACACACACATAGTGCTTGTGCATGTTTAGAACTAACGTGTATGAGATTCCCTGTATGAGGTTCACACCATTAAGCCGTTTCCAGCAGGCCTTGTCACGCGCTCCCAAGTGCAATGAAGCATTTTCGAATGGTAGAATCAATGGTGAGTCAGTGTACTTAAATAGTGAACGTGTGGGGCAGCATTCCTGAAAAAAAAAAAAGATACCAGTTGTTGAAACTTGGTACGCACGCTCTACTCCGCAGATAAGCAGTGCAGTGCGTTAGGTCCAAAGCTCTTCCTCTTGTAACAGTCACACTGGTGAGGACTAAGCTTAGTATGTGTTTTACTTGCAAAGTAAAATGCGTATTCAAATCAGTAAGGTGCGCTCCAATTCGGATACTAGGTACTCACCTGTTTGCGTACGTGTGTGGTAGCAAAGGTTAGACACGTAAGAAAGGAATGTACTGTCCCATACATCCGTCCTATCCTCGACTGTCCTTTAGTGTCGGAAACTTGCGTCCTTCCTGTTCTGCATGCGCATTAACATCTTAGGTCACGTGAGTTCGGCGTTCATTAAGAACTTTATGTATTTAGTACTTAATAAATTTAGCAATAACTCCGTTAATTCGATGCACCGGCGAATCGATGAAGAACGAACCCAAGCGGTGCACCGATATGTGTTTGTAGCGTGCGATGCTGCTATAAAAGGCGCCAACACGAAGAACCGGTAGTGGGCATTGTCGTCACGATAGACAGCCATAATGCTCCACTAATAACGCACCCGTTACATAGAGACGTATACCTGTGGGTCACGTTTTAGGGTTAGGGTCAGGGTTAGGGTCAGGTTAGGGTCAGGGTCAGGGTTGAGGTCAGGGTTAGGGTATTTGAATAATATTGATCAAAGAAGGTGATTGAATTAAATATAGTATGGATTCTGATCACAAACCATACTATCAATCACCAATTATATTCAAAACCACAACTTTCTCTGTTAGTAGGAAAATGTTTCAGAAATTTGGATTAGCATAGAGTTGATTTTTGTTTTAGGTTTTGAATAATGAAAATTATCAGACCTCATGTGAATGAACACCAAAATGTTCAAATTCTGGTACTGGTGTTATATCTGCGAAATGGAGCAATGCAGCCACACCCACAGGCCCTTTTAGACTGGGCACGCACATGTCTGCCTGTTCAGCACAAACTAACGCACATCGCCATGCACATGTGACTATAATTGAACACACATTACGAGCCCTGACCCTAACCCTAACCTAACCCTGACCCTAACCTTGACCCTGACCCTAACCTTGACCCTAACCCTAACCTTGACCCTGACCCTAACCTTGACCCTAACCTGACCCTGACCTTACTAGACACTTTACTAGATTATAGCAAATCTGTTTTCCCCTTAAAATGCTAACAAATGCTACAAGAGAATCGCACACTGGCCAGATCAGTTTCTTTACAATTACAAGTACAGTAAATCTCCTGACCAGTCCCCTAACAGATAAATGATTGGTTGGTTTTTCGACTGAAGTTATACACGAACCACTATTAGAGTACCTTTGTCGAGTGACTGCCAAACTTAAGCTGCAGACACAAAACACAGATGAACTTAAATCAGATCGAGGCCTTGCACAACATCAACCGACCCTTAGTGACATGCACGTATAAACTGACTGCCATGGCAACAAAAGAAAACTCTCCCCAAGGTAGACTTAGGTAGTGCATGGCCATTACTGGACAATCGCCCCATTGGGGGGGGGGGGGGGGTGATATAATATACGTCTGTAACCATAGAGACATACCACGCCCACTGCCATATTGACATAGCTGTGCTTGTCGGATTTGAACTCTCGGCTGCCTTTAAACATCTTCACAGCCCCAGCTATGTTCTCTTGCACCACAGTCCCTTCGGGAAAATGGAAGAAATGTTAGCACGTGTGGCTGTGGTACATGACACACACACACACACACACACACACACACACACACACACACACACACACACACACACACACACACACACACACACACACACCACACACACACACACACACACACCCTTCCTACCCTTCCTTGGATTTGGCATTTTCGCTCTCAGCTTCTTCTGAAGACCTTTAACTTTTTCGTACATGGTGGGTGTGGCCAAACAGATGTCAAACACTCCAACATTTTTATCTTCTGCCAGCTAGGAATGGAGGGAGAGAGGAGTTTATGTCGGTTGAACGAAGTGAATCCTACAGAAACTAATGTGGTAATTGGAGTAGCCAGTGTGTGGTGGTGATGTGTACTGTCATTCTAAGTGTCGTACACATTAAGCAAGTTCTGTTGCTTACAATATCGGGGGGGGGGGGGAAGGGGGAGGGTTATTGCATTACTACTACATAAAGTGAAACAAATTACAGGAGACGGTGAGGTGGTGGAGATGGATGTGAGG
>JABACO010000002.1:1108743-1119057 GCA_013339895.1 Ephydatia muelleri | reverse complement strand
CCACTGTCCAGAAAGCATTCCAGTTGTAATCACCCCCAATTCTGGTACTGCTGTGCACACAGGTCACATTGCACCCACACTTCTTCACGCACCTCAACAAGATCAGACATATCATCGACATGTCTTGTTGTCGGTAGTGTTTTTTAAATATTCCAAAGTAGGAATCTGGCACAAATTTTGTGTGACCAGGTAGCATGAAATTAAGTTCAACTCTGTCATGCTGACCTGTTATAACTCGCCATGCCAAGTACCACAACATAGTAGAGTTTTTATTTTGGCCCACACAGTTGTCTGCCGTAGTGTTACACATTTTTCTCCTACACTATGAAGCTTCAAAAGGCATGTACTTGGCTTACAACTGACATTGCTCCCTTACCTATTTTCTCTGCCTCGTCAATAAGAAAGAATACTTGTCTTTTGAGTGGCTCACAGCACACCAAATACCTGTACCTTCCGTGGCGTCCTGAAGAAGTGACCTCGTTGCTGTGAGCTATAAGGGATGGCCACTTGCTGGCAATAATCAAATGAGTACTGCATTTGAATATCCAACATAGGTGTTGTAAGGGGGCGTGGTGATGTATGCTTTGCAGGACTTGGTCACGATCCCTCTGGCTCAGCATTCTCCATTCTCGTTCAGCTGTGGCAATGTTGTCTATGTAGTGGTCACGTAAAAGCTTGGCAGAGTCACGATGCTTGTTGTACGTCTGGTTCAGCTTTTTTCTCTGTTCATCTGACATACTGTGACGCAGTGTGACCAGAATCTTATCACAATGTCACAAAGGTCGCTGCGTATAGGCTATGTTTAAGATTGTACTCATGTGTATATTATACACATGAGTACAATCTTAAACATAGCCTATAGTTAATGTTAATTCAAAATACATCTGGTGAGGATGGCAGTCGCATTGGCCCTCACTAGATGGAGGTTGAGTCTGCCATAGATGTCTCTAAGTACAGCCGACTTGGGCCTGCATGTAAGCGTGGCAAGCCGAGAAGCCAGCTGTGAGAAGGCTTCAACAGCTCATTTCCCCATGCACCATAAGTATCTGCTACCAGGGGAACACACAACCAGCCGAGTTCTTTGCATTTTGCATAATTGGCCCTGTGTTTTCTGCCTTCACTGGCAAGGGCAGCTGATCCTGCAGATACTCCGCTTCCATAAGGGTATGTGTGTTGAGCCGAGAGGTTACAGAGATATCAAAGGCAGCTGTCTTGCCTGTTGTCCAGTTAGTCAACAGAAGGTCAGCAGGATGGGTGTGGCTATGATCGGCTGTGGGGTCATTGACAGCTTCCACTTGGATGCCAAGATGGGCCCGGTGGCATGTTTCAGCCAGAACATCACAAAGGGTGTTGTCGTACCACCACATCACCGCCACGCTTACAAGTGGTGGCATGATGTCCCAGAGGGTCAAGGCATTGCCAGGGCAAAGTGCATACTGGGATCCCTGGGAAGTGTCCATACCAAGCCACCATTTTATGGCAACTTCATGGACCGGTGCATCAAGATGTAGACCCAGCCCCTGTGATGGTAGAACAGACAGCCAGGATGATGCATGTGGTGCGGAAACAGAAAACAATCGTGTTGTGCCGGAGCATGGGTGTGTTTATGAATATGACAGCTGCGCATCATTCATACCATCTCTCCACGCATGACTGTAGAGCACTCAGACTCGACACTGAACCATGAACACGCGCTATAGTCGTTTTGGAGGGGGTAGGAAGCTGCTTCACTCCAAAAGCGTCGAAGTAGGCCTGTCGCCAGCCGCTAACGCTTCTTCCGACGAAGAGGTCATGTACAAGGGGTTTGACGACTCGGGCCTCAGTACGAAGAAACTCCAAAGGCGCTCCTGTCTCGTGATCGGCGAGCACACGATGACTGAGTATCCGCAGAGCTCCGAATCCTATCTACTCTCTCTGCTCAAGTCCACGCTGTGGTCCGAGTCCATATCCCCTCCACCACCCGAGAGAATGGTGTTCGCACTCACGGAGACAGTCACGCGGGACAAAATACGGACGCCCTCACCCTCCACGACTTCGCAAGGCTCTACCACAGCAAGCTCCCCGTCACGGTCCACATGATGTCGGACACGGTACCAGGCAACACCCCTCCTCCCCAGCCCCCTCCTCCAGCGGTGGACGTCCTCAGCATGACGGACGCTCCTGTCGTGGTGTGCATCTACAAGGACTTCCAACTATTCCACGTGCCTCTAGACGCGGAGATGCGCTTCGCTCCCCTGTACGACCCGTGCGACGACCTGGGCGTGGCCTTGTTGGGGATGGTGTTCTACGGGGTCACCAGCATCGTCCACTCCAACCCCATGCCCAAGGTGCTGTGTGCCAGGAGCCGGTGGAAGACCTACGACACCTCCGTCCAAGTGGGAGAGATCCTGGTCGTCAAGGAGATGTACGTGAAGGGAGGACAGGTGAGGGGACTCTCCATGTTCAGCATGAGCACCAGAACGGACAAGATCCTCCCCCTCAAATGCCAGCTCCAGCTCACCACCCAGCCCAAGTACCTCTTCCTCCCGCTCTCCGACATCGCCATGCACGTTCCGAACGCCTTCCCTTGCAAGGCCTGCGTCCTCGAGAACGCCGTGGGGGGGGCCCCCCCGGTGGGCGCCGTCGACTGTGTGGTCACGCTGAACGAGGTAACCAGGGCGACCGTGCTCACCTGCTCTGTACCGGGGGAGGGGAAGCCCACCGTCGTGTGCACTGTCCCCGTGGCTCTTCCCGACGTGCGCGTGGTTGTCTCCACGGCGATGAGCCACATGCCTGCCAGTGAGGGGTGTGGTCAAGCATCGTGCAGCAATGGGCGTGGCCAGGCTGAGGCTGAAGAGGTTTGGGAATACCTTGAGGATTTAGTCCAGCCGACCCCTGTACCCCCACGAGGTGTTGATGATAGTCATGATAAACAGACAGGGACAATCGCACCAATGTTGGCTGCAGGTCGAAGCCAAAGCAATTTAAAACAAGCCGTTGGAATATATTCAGACTACGAAGATATGGACATGAAGGCAGAAGATGTCCCTGACCAAGTGATAATAGCAAAGCCTGTACCTGGCGCTTCCACACCAGCGCAAGGCCACAAAGATTCCAAGCGGGTTGCCAAGAGAAGCCAGGACTATGAGGACATAGACGACATTCTAAATAGAGCACACCCTCAAACCGTAGGTACGACCGTCACAGACGCTAATGTACAAGGGGACCCTGTGCCGAGGCAAAGAGCTTACAACTGCGTGAAGCGGGTGGACAAAGATTACGAAGATATAGAAGAGGAAGATGTGTTCTTGGCAGATGTTGTGCCGAGGCAAAGAGCTTACAACTGTGCAAGGCGGGTGGACAAAGATTACGAAAATATGGACAAGGAGAATGTGTTCTTGGCAGATGTTCCCACGGAGACGAGCGCAACCCCTCATTCAAGGCACGGGTTGGCAGGAGACTCTAAGAGTACCGCACAACGCAAGCCGTTCACTGAGACCACGGAACTAGGAGGACGTGATGGCTTGAAGGGGTGTGGTCACTTTGCACGTGACTGCATGCAGGTAGACCATGCTCCTGATGAGGTGATGGCTCGTGGGGGAGAAGGCACGTGCAACAAGCCGCTGGGGTGGATCTACATGTCCAGCAATGACGACGAGGAAACCAACTTTGATGCAGAGTGTGGTGGTGACAGTGGGTTTGAACGTTGTAATTCCTCTGAACTTCGTGAAGAGGACGACTACTTTGACACGGAACAGACAAGACAAGGGTACAATGCAGACCAAAGGGAGGAGATGATGGTGAGGGTGGTAGCTGCAAATTGGGCCATCGTTGCTTCTGTGGTGTGAACAGCTCCTGAGATAACAGACGTGAATTTAATGTTATGTGGTGTGTGTTTGTGTGTATGTGTGACTGTACGTGTGCATGTGTGTGATTGTAGCATTACGTTTTGCATGTGTGTGTTTATCACTTTGTCTTTACTCTCAATGGAAGTGCGTACCTTTTCCAGCCTCGTTACGTACATGGTATATTACTCGAATTTAGTTATTCGTTTTTGGCGCGCGCACGTCAAATGGCTGCTCAACGCAGCGTGCAGATGGCTCAGTCCTTCCCGCTTCTCATGCGCCCCAGCGTTTGGAGGAGATTAGCTACGGCAGCTGCTTCAAATGAGGCAGCGGCGTCCGAAAAGCCCGCCTCGTCTTCCGTAGAGAACACAAGTCGCAGGGTGTACCTGCTCAACCGCACGACTCCGGAGACCACCGACTTACACACCGCCATCAGAGCGCTAAGAGCCTACTCGTTCGCAGAGAAAGAGACGGTGGAACTCAGCATCAAGTGCAATATGTCTGGCAAAAAAGGTGAGTCCCACGAGACACAACTGAGGTGGTAATTAATTAGAGTATGCATGTAGGCATCTGTACGTGCTATAAATACACGGAAAAATGCAGCTATTTAAGAGCTGGAAGGTCTTGATTGAAGTTATCAGCTATCACTAAGAGTTTTTTTGTTTTTTGTTTGTTGCAATTCTTAATTTGCGATGAAAGTCCAATTGATGCCTTTCTTCTGCAAGGTTGTTAAATATTTGGTCTCAATTCTGCAGGGAAAAGCACGGGATCCGTTGAGAGGAAATCTGGTGTATCCATACCCATTTGGGCAGCTTAGGAGTGTGCTGTTCTTTGCAGAGGTAAGCATTCAGGGTCACGTGATGTTAACCAGTGTGTCTTTATGGGTATCTGTTATCAACAACTGCACGTTGCCAACGGCTACAATGGGGCGGGAGGCTGTGTTTGGTAGTGTTCGCAGGTGTGCAGAAGGAAGCGTTCACAGCCCAATGGAACCTAATGGTCCCCATGCCATTCACATCCACACACATCATACCTACACACTCACCATACACGGGGTTTTCGTCAGCACAGCGAGATGAGGTCATCAGGTTCTTAAGTTGGAAGTGTTTTTATTTTGGATGATGATTTCAGTAGCTCCTTCTTCAGAAATGATATCACCTATTGTCAGTCCTTGGACACCATCACCATACACACACATCACCATTCACACACACCATTCACACACATCACCATTCACACACATCACACCATTCACACACATCACCATTCACACCATCACCATTCACACACATCACCACCATTCACACACATCACCATTCACACACATCACCATTCACCCACATCACCATTCACACACACATCATCACCATTCACACCACCCCACCATTCACACACCCAATCACATTCACACATCACCCCATTCACACCCACATCACCATTCACCACCACACCTCCCACCACCACCACCCCCACCCCCATACCCCACCCCACCCCCACCACCATTCACACACCATCACCCCCATTCACACATCATCACCATTCACACACACATCACCATTCACACACCACCATTCACATACCATCATCACTGTTCACACACACAACCATCACCATTCACATCTTGTGCCATATCCCCACCCCATCACTCCTCACCTGATTGTCTGCTGTGTGACCACACCCACATCCCGCCCACCCATGATGCGCAGGCAGCCGAGCTAAAGAGGCAGGAGCAGACATCGTTGGAGGGAGGAACTGGCAAAGAAGTACGAGTGTCGCCATTTTAGGTTTTGCTGTCCACACCTGATGGTGTAGGTTAGCGAGAGATTAGGGGACTCGTCACTTCAGAGATGATTTGGGAAGATGGGGGAGGGGCTCCATTAGTGACGTGTTAGGGAGAAGGGTATGGTGGTGTTCACCTGATGTGTTAGGGAGGAGATGGTGGTGTTCACCTGACGTGTTAGGGAGGAGGTGATGGTGGGTGTTTCACCGAGTGCATAGGGGAGGTGGGCTTTGGTAATGATACAGAACTGATCCTTGCCTTATTTGGTCATGCAAGACCACTAGAATCTCATTTCAGGTTCCTTGGCAACCAACATACTAATTAAATAATGGAAATGGTGTGGCCATAAACTGGTGGTACCTTACAAAATGGATATGTCTACTTGCAAACATTGCAATCATTGAGAGCAGCTCTATATCTCCCTCCTCCCAACCTCCCTCCTCCCCTAACCTCCCTCAAATACCACGCCCCCTGTGACTAGACTGCATGCAGCAAGCTTTGTGGCACACACACCACACCACACACACCACACACACCCACACACACATACCTCATGCCACATACCCACACACCACATGCACCACACGCACCACACACCACACACACACACCACTGCACACACGCACACCACACACAACACCACACCACACACACCACACAACCCACCATACCCACACCCACACACACACACACCACGCACACACACACCACACACCACACCACCCACACCACACCACCACACCACACAACCCACACACCACACCACACCACACTCACCACCACACCACCCACACCACACCCTACACACCACAACACCACACAACAATTTGGCCTTGCACTACCTGCTCGTAAACTATGCATTCTTAATAATTTGGGGTCCAGACCATATTGCTCAATCTTGTCCAACAACTCCACCCTCAAGTGGCTTTACTCAACCCCTCTCCTCCCTACCCCTCTCCTCCCTACCCCCTCCTCTCTTCCCCTCTCCTCCCTACCCCCCTCCCCTCCCTATCCCTCCCCTCCCTACCCCTCTCCTCCCTACCCCTCTCCTCCCTACCCCTCCCCTCCCTACCCCTCCCCTCCCTACCCCTCCCCCTCCTACCCCTCTCCTCCCTACCCCTCTCCTCCCTACCCCTCCCCTCCCTACCCTCTCCTCCCTACCCTCCCCTCCCTACCCCCTCTCTCCCTACCCCTCCCTCCCTACCCCTCTCCTCCCTACCCCCCTCCTCCCTATCCCTCCTCTCCCTACCCCTCTCCTCCCTACCCCTCTCCTCCCTACCCCTCTCCTCCCTATCCCTCCTCTCCCTACCCCTCTCCTCCCTACCCCTCTCCTCCCTACCCCTCCCCTCCCTCCCTACCCCTCTCCTCCCTACCCCTCTCCTCCCTACCCCTCTCCTCTCTTCCCCTCTCCTCCCTACCCCTCTCCTCCCTACCCTCTCCTCCCTACCCCTCTCCTCCCTATCCCTCCCCCTCCCTACCCCTCTCCTCTCTTCCCCTCTCCTCCCTACCCCCCTCCCTACCCCTCCCCTCCCTACCCCTCTCCTCTCTTCCCCTCTCCTCCCTACCCCTCCCTACCCCTCCCCTCCCTACCCCTCTCCTCCCTACCCCCTCCTCTCTTCCCCTCTCCTCCCTACCCCTCCCTCCTACCCCTCTCCTCCCTACCCCTCCCCTCCCTACCCCTCTCCTCCCTACCCCTCTCCTCTCTTACATAAATGTTCGCTCCATGACTCAGCGGATACCTCATGGAACGTGTGGAAACCCACTTGCCCATACTGCACTGCTTCAGTAACCCCTCCAAACCACACCCACTGCTTCAGTGTTGGTGTACACCCCTCCAAACCACACCCACTGGCTTCCCTCCAAACAACACCCACTGCCTTCCCTCCAAACACACCCCTGCCTTCCCCCTCCAAACCACACCCACTGCCTTCCCTCCAAACCACACCCACTGCCTTCCCTCCTGGACACACAAATGTCAGTTAGATCTGGGCAGCTGTGGATTATAGTGCTTGCATATCTGTCAATTGCATGAGGACCCTCCAAGATCCCTCCAAATACCCAGCTGGTTAAATTCCACACACACACCCCTGGATAGTATCGTCTTTAATTAATTGAGTCACGCTGTAGTGCTACAGGTATCTAGCAAAAATCACTTCACAAATGTCAGGTTACATCATTGGTTGTCACAATCAGCATTCTTTGTAATGAGATGTGGTATGAATAAATTAACCACCTGTTCATGTGAACAACACCTGCGTGTATAATCCCACCTTTGTCGGATCACAAATTCCAAACAGCTGGTATTAACCAGGTAGGTGTGGGGTTAACCAGGGTGAGGATTGGGGTTAACCAGGTGGGGTTAACCAGGTGTGGGGTTAATCAGGTGTGGGGTTAATCAGGTGTGGGGTTAACTAGGTGTGGGGTTAACCAGGTGTGGGGGTTAATCAGGTGTGGGGGTTAATCAAGTGTGGGGGTTAATCAAGTGTGGGGTTAATCAGGTATGGGTTAATCAAGTGTGGGGTTAATCAGGTATGGGGGTTAATCAGGTATGGGGGTTAATCAGGTTGGGGTTAATCAGGTGAGGTTTGGGGTTAATCAGGGAAGACCATACACTGCCAGGTGTGGGGGTTAACCAGGGTAGGTATGGGGTTAATCAGTGTGGGGGTTAATCAGGTGTGGGGTTAATCAGGTGTGGGGGTTAATCAGGTGTGGGGTTAATCAGGGTAGGTTGGGGTTAATCAGGGGGTGGTTAATCAGGGTAGGTGTGGGGTTAATCAGGTGTGGGGTTAATCAGGTGTGGGGTTAATCAGGTGTGGGGGTTAATCAGGTGTGGGGGTTAATCAGGTGTGGGGGTTAATCAGGGAAGACCATACACTGTAGGGGATAAACCAGGTCCACTGCACATATATAACCCTAGAAACTCTCAAATAGAATAAAAATAGAATAAACATTTTAACTTAGAATATCGTCGTTTCTTTGAGACATCCAGTGCACAGATATTGTATACAGCATCACACTACAGATAGAATTCCAAACACAAATGTTAAGAGCGGAAGCTGTAGCGGAACTAAGGCAGTGCGATTGCGGGGATACATAAATTTGTAGCTTTATTCTATGCAATAGAATAAAATAGAGGTGGTCGCTAGTATAATTTATGCTTTTAAAGTGTAAGTGGCTTAACTGAAATGAGATTATAGTCAATTTAATAGAAATAGCTGTTCAGCATTGGGTAATAATCATGCAGTATGTAGAATACAACACGCTCAGGCTATTATCCCTAGAAACCTGCAAATAGAATAAAAAATAGAATAAATTTTTCTAGGGGGTAGTCTTGCCATCTCGTTCTGCTCTCTTGGGATCCACTCAGGCTGCATGGCCCTTATATACTACCCGAGTGCGCATATCTCTAAAGGCCTCAGCTTGCGGCTGTCCCCTTGTCCCTACTACAACAGTGGCCACATCTTGGCTAGTGGACCAGAGCATTCGTAACAATTAGCAAGCTAGTCCACACTGCTAACAACGTATACTTGGCTTCCTACCACTTTGCTCCGCTGTTGTACCTAGGACTGTGATGCTGGCAGCTGAGTACACAACCCCCAATGCCCCTATGTCTAAATAGGCCAAAGCCATTAAGGATTGAACCTAGTAATTGTAATTTTAATTCTGTAATGGCTTCTACAAGCCACCATGTAGTCTGGAGCAGTGCATGCATGCATCAAGTCATCACCTTGGATATGGGACCCAGGCCCAGCCACATCCTCCTACCAATCAAGCTAGCTGCCTAGCACCTATGGCATTTGCATCTAGACCTGCTCTTAACTTAGCTTTCAGATCACCTTCCCTGGTACCCTTGCAACTAAATCCACTCCAGCAGCTTGCAGGCTGTGGTGTGCTGTGCACCCATTGGCTCCCTTCACAACGCACAAATCATTGATCATCTAAATAAGCTACTTCAACTTCTTTCGCCACGCCAAGTACGGACAGCGTGCTCCATTAACATGGTGAATGGTTAAACTGTGAATCTATGGCAACACTGTCCTACTGCAGACCTCGTGGGGCCTTACGATGCTCAGCTATTTCAATGATATGATGACCCGACTCAAGGTACACATCAACTCACCTTTGGTGAACATCATCACGTGTCAATGGTACTTGTGCTTCTAGAGGTATTGTAGATTCACCTGACCACTAGATGCTGCTTGCGTGACCCACCAACTGCCACAGACGGGGTGTTGGGATCTTCCCTCCACATACACCCCCACCCCTGCCAGCAGGTCTACTCACAAAACCTCCCTCCTCCATCCATCGTCCTCCATCCATCCTCCTCCCCACTCCTCCATACATCCTCCTCCCTCCATCCTCCTCCCCACTCCTCCATCCATCCTCCATCCATCCTCCTCCACTCCTCCATCCATCCTCCTCCCCACTCCTCTATCCATCCTCCTCCCCACTCCTCTATCCATCCTCCTCCCCACTCCTCCATCCATCCTCCTCCCCCTCCTCCATCCATCCTCCTCCCCCCCTCCTCCCTCCATCCTCCTCCCCACTCCTCCATCCATCCTCCATCCATCCTCCTCCCCACTCCTCCTCCATCCATCCTCCTCCCCACTCCTCTATCCATCCTCCTCCCCCTCCTCTCATCCTCCTCCCTCCCCCTCCTCCATCCTCCTCCTCCCACTCCTCCATCCTCCTCCTCCCCACTCCTCCATC
>JABACO010000002.1:1078895-1107743 GCA_013339895.1 Ephydatia muelleri | reverse complement strand
ACCGGCCTTGCCAAAAGTGTACCGGGTAGTGAGAAAGGGCCATTAGCTATATAGGATGTCGAATACAGTGCCGAGATCATCGATTTGTTGCAAGTATATGTACCATATATGGAGCTGCACTGTGATACGGCATAAAAACACGCAATGTATAATTAGGTAGCAGTACCGCTCTACGGCTGTCTAAAGTTAACCATGCATCTATGACGTAACTTGTCGCGGTTATAGACCCGGTGAGTATTTATGTCCCAATTACGTATGTAGGTTTGTGGCTATCATTTTGAAAATGAAACTGGACTTTTAACTGAGATAAGGATGCATCTAGGTGCAACTCATTTCATCCGTCCAGGCATAAACATTTTTCCTACAGGTCCTTAAGTAACATTGTCATTAATTATCTTACTAAAACTACATCTATAATGGTATAAATGAACGTTCTACATTCGTTATAAATATTATTGAACGCTTCACAGTGTTACAGGTATAATTAAACTGTTATCAAATCAGCCAAAACGTGATTCAGACCCAATTCATGCATGAGTTTATACGATTACGTTTGCCTATATAACATGGTTGGATAATAAATAGGTTCTTTGGAATGCACTGCACATACGACACTGCTGTCTTCACAGGGATGTGGCAAAAACTGCAGCCACTTGTATGTATGTCTAGATTTATAAAACACCATTAGAGGTGTCTGTAACATATTGGACACTGCAAATATTTCTACTTCAGTAGCCCAGACAGATGAACTGTGCATGTCTGTTCTTGATAGATATTCGTCCATTGTTTCATGAGCATTAAGGTAGCATGATAAAATTTCTGCATTGTGTTGCATGTATGTTGTTGTGATAGCTCTGAGTTCTTGATGTTCATCTTGGGAGCCAGTTATTACAAATGCCAAAGCTCTAAAAAAGCTAGGGCAGTTACCATCTCCTTGAATTCTTACTGTTGCAGCAGGCTAGTGGGAAATGCTAAATTCTATGGGTTGAAGAATGTGAGTAATATTCCTTCTTACAATGCCAAGTAATTGACATTTTTGCCGCTCATCACATGCTGGCAAGTATGTGATAGTATTTGACCATCTTTGGCAATTTCCTCTACCATAGCATGCATCTGGGTGTTTTGAAGTTTGATCTTCACTTTCCCCAATTCTGTTCAAGCTAAATTCATCTTTGCAAGAGAACAAGCTTCGTTTAGCAGACCCCACTGGCACAATGAATCAAGCTGTGCTGAAGACATTAGATAGTATACGCTTCCCAACAAATGCAGTGGCTTCAGAGTTAGCCCACCACATGATGTACACCAAACATCAACTGCTTTGACAATTTGTCCACATACAGTAGAGGACACGAGTTTCGTCCCTACAAAACGGATGAAGAACTAACGAAGTGTAAACTAAGTAGGAACGACGGGATGAACGATTTCGAATTCCGTTTAAACGATTTCAAATGCCGTTGAAACAATTTCGAATACGATTTGAATTTTCGAATACCGTTTAAACGATTTCACGTGCACGTACAATGTTTCATCGTCCAGCTGCATCTGCTGCTCTACAATTGTTTTTACTGCGGAGGTTATCTTTGATTCCACGCCGGTCCCTGGCTTCCTACTGATTGTTCCCGTAGCAACTGATGCACACATTTGCGCGAATATGGCAGGTCTTCCCGGTAAAGCATCTTCGCAATTATAACCTCCCCTGCATAATGAAAATCGCACATATACTTTTAAAAACACTAATCGATTTTCAGGTGTTTGAGGATCTGAAAACGAATAGTTTAAACAACAAAATCGATTTTTCCGAATAGCGGGTTTTGCCAAATTTCCTGCCGAATACCTAGGTCATTCAGGTTATAATGCTTGTAGAGTGCACACTGAGAAGATAATTTAGTCTGCACAGAAATCCACCTGGTCTCGCACCCAAACTAGAGCTATGCATGTCAGTTGAAAACACAGAGACACAAAGGGTCTACAGTAGCATGTGTTTGCCAAATAAAGTGTATGTCTTTACCATGCACTATGTACATATCAATAGTAATGTAAACCTAACCATCCAACACTAATCACTGAGACCAGACATCACCATTACAAACTCACCTACAATCACGTACTCCACTTACAATTATTTCACAACACTCCATTCACGTTCTCGCTAAATGCATTAATGAAATTTCACGATTGCGTAATGCTCTCTAATTTCTATATACATACTCAAACAGAGCGCGCATACTTACTTGAAGTGGGTGCCGAGAAGTCTGTCATTCTATTTCACTCGCCAGCGCTATACATATATGCATGGAACGTTCTTATACTAATGGGTCTGTGTGCCTTTCCGCCATGTCGATTTCTCTTTTAATGGCACTCTTGTTTGTCCATTTTATTGCCATTTTTTGATCTTTCGTTTATTGACATAATCACATTTTGCCAGACATTCGCCTCAATTTCGATGGCAGCTTGGATTGGGAAGTCGAGAATTCGAACGATTGCGTAAAATGGGTTCAATTATTGGTTTTGTCAAAATTAAATATTTTGGAAAATCGAAAAATTGAAATTTGGTATGGAACCGAAGTGAGTCCGGAATGGAATCGGGCTTTCTAATAACTACGAAGCCACACCTATATCCCGGTTGTCCTTCTATAGCCTAGCTGCATATATACTGCGGGTTCTAGCTCCGCGAGACTATACGCGAGTGAGAAACCTATATAGAGCCTGAATTATTCTTCATCACACACACACACACACACCACATGTACAAACACACACATGCACACAGACGCACGCACACACACTCCAATTGCGCGGTACATGCTTGGATCTTGAATTAAGTGTCGTGAATACGATTAACAGGACACCGATCGCCCCGCGGCATCTACAGTGTACATGTATTAAATTTAGCAAGCGCGCGTATTAGGCCTCTATGAATATTCCAAAGGCGAATATCTCATTAGTGAAACTGCATACGCTTAGAAAGCTACGACAGCAATGCATACTCGTTACCCTTGGCCTCATTCGATCGGACATATAGTTTATATTTCGTTTTATGACCTTCTGAACCAGAATACATATATTTGTGTAGCTTGGTTTAATTACATCATTAACGGTATCGTGCACCACTTGTATTCTATTATAATATATAACAATAGAGGGTGCATAGTGTAAGCAGACGAGTCGCTAGATATTGCTTGAGCGTGGCATTTTTGACAAGAACCGTTACGCAAACGATCCAGAAAGCAAGAAGTCTTACAGAAAGGCCTGGTGTAGAACAGAATCTAGTGGTCATTTAACACAATATTGGTATACATAACATGCATGACGTCATGTAGCATGTTGCGTTCCCACACACTGCTGCATACATTTTTTAAATGAGTGGAACAATATATATATAAGTGAAATATAGTAAATTACATGAAATCATGTAATCCATGCCTGTCAGTGATCCTCGTTTGGGGGTGAGTGTGTATGCATAATTAAAATCAGCAACGTTACTTCACAGAACCATATACAAAGCATGTCACACATGACACATGCACAACCACATGCGACCCACTGCCTTAGAAAGTGTATTGTAATGTCACATTTATTCTTCTTTTATATAAATGGCTTCTTTCATATAAAATGGGCAAAAGTGTCACTGGTCACATTAACATTATTTATTTATACAATAAAAATCAATATTACAATATATGGGGAATCTCATGAGAAAAGGGACCTTACGGATATATAAATCATAAATGTATAAAACACAATAAATCGTGTGCGTTTTTGATGCGCTATATCTACCGAACGATTAGTGCTATTCTCTTGAAATATTCAACCCTTACTGGTACACCTATTGCCTACATGCGTAGCATTTTTTCATATTCAACACTCTTTCCATCCCATATGTGTGGTGGACAATAACCCCACGGGGTAAATTATTTAAGAATCTTCATAGCCGAGCATGATACAGACTCCAAGTTCGCCATGCGCACGTAGGAGTCCTCCCCCTACTGTATTCTCCAGATCGTTTGAGTTTTTCTTAGCCGTTATGGAAATACAGACGACTGAAGTTGAACTTCTTTTCAGCGCCATTTCGCATTATTGCGGCGATGTATGACATCACGTAGGAGTGATGTCATACTTACGTCTTCATTATCGTCGTTACTTATTTGCTTTGGGCACGAGACTACCTGCTCCGTTATTAATAAACTCATTGACGCTTAGTAAATTAATACGAGACTACAGCACTTGCTTGCTTTTGTGTAGTGCAGTCACTGCTAGATATTTTATATATCGTTTCATGAATACACGCCACGGGAATATAGTCTTGGAGGATTGAAACGACGTCCACAGGCCAGCCAAGCCTCCTGTTCTTCGTCACGTGATCCGAATGCCAGTGTTGAACAGGTACTGTATGTGTATTCTTTCATCACAGCTAGGTCGGGCATACCGAGGACATGCAGCACGTACGTATGTTAATCTAATAGAATGCCACAAACACGTTCACTGTGCATACATGTACAGTGGGGCTCTGCAGTGTGTACATGTGCATATTTGTTTATGTACAGGTATTGGTCAATGTATAAGTACTTGTGAATATGAAAGTATGAGTATATGCCATTGTGTGTATGTAAGAGTAGAGTACTGTATGTGTATACGTGTGTGTGTGCATGTAGGAGTATACAACTGTAGGAGTACTTTATGTGTATGTGTGTATGTGCAGGTATCTGTGAATGTAGGTATATGTATGTAGTACGTATATGTATGTGTGAGTACTGTAGGAGTATGTGTGGATGTATTTGCGTATCAGTGTACAATGTATTAGTATATGTGCATGTACAATACGTGTGTGTGTCCAGTTATGTGTGTATCTAGGATTATGTGTATATGAAGGAGTATGTATGTATGGATGGATGTACAAATTATTTGTGTATGTAGATATGTGTTGTAGGAGTATGTGTATATACCTGTATAGAAGTGTGTGTATATACAAGTGTGCGCATGTAGGAGCATTTGTTAACGTAGGAGTATGTTTGTCATTGTGTGTTAGAAGCATGTACTGTATGTGTATTTGTATACATCTGTGTATGTACATGTAGGTGTATGTGTGTGTGTACAAGTATTTGTGAATGTAGGTATATGTGTGTACGTATAAGTATTTGTGAATGGAGTATATGTGTGCATGTGTACTCTAGTAGAATGTGTGTATATAAAAGTGTGTGTATGTACAAGTGTATGTGCATGTAGGGGTATTTATGTATGTATGTATGAGTACATGTGGATGTATGGGAATGCATGTTTGTATGTAGGAGTATGTAAGAGTACTGTTGGAATTTATGTGTATGTACAAATATGTGTGTATGTATACTGTATGTGTGTTTGTACGAGTATGGGTAAATGTATGTGTCATGATTGTGACTTGTTCACTTTATGCTGGTTTAGGATCACAAACTGGAGGGGATTGGGGAGAATCACAGCATGTGAAGGCGTGAAGCTCACTTGTAGTCTGAAGGATAACCCTACTGCTAACCTTCAGGCACCACCTCCTCCCCCCTACCTGTGGCATTCAGCTACTCGCCAGCAATAGCAAAGGTTTGGTTGTGGTATCAGGTGTCGTACAAGTATCCCCTGACTGGGTAAGCACGTGTTCAACTGAATTCAAACTCTGCAAATATCGCCACTCTCCTAGTGACATCAACTGTTTATCCATTTATCTGTTTAGACAGTAGTAAAATACATAAGTCCAGTTGTTACAGGTTATTTGGCCTGCTTGGGTGGAGGATGTTTTATCTTGGTGTGGGTATACAGTGCACTTTGACTCCCATATTTGTTGCCACATGCCTTACACGAAAACAGCAGTTCTATTTCTGACCTTTTTCTTTTCTTGTTTCCTGATGGTGGTTGGCTTACTTTTTCTTGGCAGCTGGTCTCACTCTCCTCTTTCACCCCTCCTTCGTTTTGCTGTGAGGTATGTTGTGTTTGTTTCGTTTGTGCAGATAAAGAGCTTGATTGCTGGCATACTTCTTCTCACACAATGGGCACACATACACCAAGTTCAATTCTGCTCTACATCTGCGTATCCTGCCAGGTTTTTGTCCGTCCTCACTGTCAATGCATATTAAGTCTTCATGTTCACTGTTGACAACAGGTAGAAAGGTGGATGATGGTCCAGGTTGATCTTCTTCAAGATGTGTTGAAGCTTTGTTTGCATCATCTGCACTCTCCATAGGGATTGCTTGTGGATTGGGGCACACATTGATCACCTTTGATTTGTCATGGACAAATTCACTGACGTTATCATACAGATACTGTGCTCTTTGCTGTGTCAAGCCTTTGGGTAACACAACACGTGGCATTGTCCCATCTCTGTATGCGTATTGAATGCTGCTGACTGTAACCCCATCTTTAAGTAATGACATATCTCTTGGTACTTGATCTGACCACAATTTCATTTTAACTATACCCGGATGTTCTTTGTCAAAAATAAAAGTGTGATAGATGGAAAACCCAGCTGGACGTACAAACCACTGGTCCAGAAAAGCATTCCAGTTGTAATACACCCAATTCTGGTACTGCTGTGGCACACAGGTCACATTGCACCCACACTTCTTCACGCACTCAACAAGATCAGACATATCATCGACATGGTCTTGTTGTCGGTAGTGTTTTTTTAAATATTCCAAAGTAGGAATCTGGCACAAATTTTGTGTGACCAGGTAGCATGAAATTAAGTTCAACTCTGTCATGCTGACCTGTTATAACTCGCCATGCCAAGTACCACAACATAGTAGAGTTTTTATTTTGGCCCACACAGTTGTCTGCCTGTAGTGTTACACATTTTTCTCCTACACTATGAAGCTTCAAAAAGGCATGTACTTGGCTTACAACTGACATTGCTCCCTTACCTATTTTCTCTGCCTCGTCAATAAGAAAGAATACTTGTCTTTTGAGTGGCTCACAGCACACACCAAATACCTGTACCTTCCGTGGCGTCCTGAAGAAGTAGTGACCTCGTTGCTGTGAGCTATAAGGGATGGCCACTTGCTGGCAATAATCAAATGAGTACTACTGCATTTGAATATCCAACATAGGTGTTGTAAGGGGGCGTGGTGATGTAAAGCTTTGCAGGACTTGGTCACGATCCCTCTGGCTCAGCATTCTCCATTCTCGTTCAGCTGTGGCAATGTTGTCTATGTAGTGGTCACGTAAAAGCTTGGCAGAGTCACGATGCTTGTTGTACGTCTGGTTCAGCTTTTTTCTCTGTTCATCTGACATACTGTGACGCAGTGTGACCAGAATCTTATCACAAGTGTCACAAAGGTCGCTGCGTATAGGCTATGTTTAAGATTGTACTCATGTGTATATTATACACATGAGTACAATCTTAAACATAGCCTATAGTTAATGTTAATTCAAAATACATCTGGTGAGGATGGCAGTCGCATTGGCCCTCACTAGATGGAGGTTGAGTCTGCCATAGATGTCTCTAAGTACAGCCGACTTGGGCCTGCATGTAAGCGTGGCAAGCCGAGAAGCCAGCTGTGAGAAGGCTTCAACAGCTCATTTCCCCATGCACCATAAGTATCTGCTACCAGGGGAACACACAACCAGCCGAGTTCTTTGCATTTTGCATAATTGGCCCTGTGTTTTCTGCCTTCACTGGCAAGGGCAGCTGATCCTGCAGATACTCCCGCTTCCATAAGGGTATGTGTGTTGAGCCGAGAGGTTACAGAGATATCAAAGGCAGCTGTCTTGCCTGTTGTCCAGTTAGTCAACAGAAGGTCAGCAGGATGGGTGTGGCTATGATCGGCTGTGGGGTCATTGACAGCTTCCACTTGGATGCCAAGATGGGCCCGGTGGCATGTTTCAGCCAGAACATCACAAAGGGTGTTGTCGTACCACCACATCACCGCCACGCTTACAAGTGGTGGCATGATGTCCCAGAGGGTCAAGGCATTGCCAGGGCAAAGTGCATACTGGGATCCCTGGGAAGTGTCCATACCAAGCCACCATTTTATGGCAACTTCATGGACCGGTGCATCAAGATGTAGACCCAGCCCCTGTGATGGTAGAACAGACAGCCAGGATGATGCATGTGGTGCGGAAACAGAAAACAATCGTGTTGTGCCGGAGCATGGGTGTGTTTATGAATATGACAGCTGCGCATCATTCATACCATCTCTCCACGCATGACTGTAGAGCACTCAGACTCGACACTGAACCATGAACACGCGCTATAGTCGTTTTGGAGGGGGTAGGAAGCTGCTTCACTCCAAAAGCGTCGAAGTAGGCCTGTCGCCAGCCGCTAACGCTTCTTCCGACGAAGAGGTCATGTACAAGGGGTTTGACGACTCGGGCCTCAGTACGAAGAAACTCCAAAGGCGCTCCTGTCTCGTGATCGGCGAGCACACGATGACTGAGTATCCGCAGAGCTCCGAATCCTATCTACTCTCTCTGCTCAAGTCCACGCTGTGGTCCGAGTCCATATCCCCTCCACCACCCGGAGAGAATGGTGTTCGCACTCACGGAGACAGTCACGCGGGACAAAATACGGACGCCCTCACCCTCCACGACTTCGCAAGGCTCTACCACAGCAAGCTCCCCGTCACGGTCCACATGATGTCGGACACGGTACCAGGCAACACCCCTCCTCCCCCAGCCCCCTCCTCCAGCGGTGGACGTCCTCAGCATGACGGACGCTCCTGTCGTGGTGTGCATCTACAAGGACTTCCAACTATTCCACGTGCCTCTAGACGCGGAGATGCGCTTCGCTCCCCTGTACGACCCGTGCGACGACCTGGGCGTGGCCTTGTTGGGGATGGTGTTTCTACGGGGTCACCAGCATCGTCCACTCCAACCCCATGCCCAAGGTGCTGTGTGCCAGGAGCCGGTGGAAGACCTACGACACCTCCGTCCAAGTGGGAGAGATCCTGGTCGTCAAGGAGATGTACGTGAAGGGAGGACAGGTGAGGGGACTCTCCATGTTCAGCATGAGCACCAGAACGGACAAGATCCTCCCCCTCAAATGCCAGCTCCAGCTCACCACCCAGCCCAAGTACCTCTTCCTCCCGCTCTCCGACATCGCCATGCACGTTCCGAACGCCTTCCCTTGCAAGGCCTGCGTCCTCGAGAACGCCGTGGGGGGGGCCCCCCCGGTGGGCGCCGTCGACTGTGTGGTCACGCTGAACGAGGGTAACCAGGGCGACCGTGCTCACCTGCTCTGTACCGGGGGAGGGGAAGCCCACCGTCGTGTGCACTGTCCCCGTGGCTCTTCCCGACGTGCGCGTGGTTGTCTCCACGGCGATGAGCCACATGCCTGCCAGTGAGGGGTGTGGTCAAGCATCGTGCAGCAATGGGCGTGGCCAGGCTGAGGCTGAAGAGGTTTGGGAATACCTTGAGGATTTAGTCCAGCCGACCCCTGTACCCCCACGAGGTGTTGATGATAGTCATGATAAACAGACAGGGACAATCGCACCAATGTTGGCTGCAGGTCGAAGCCAAAGCAATTTAAAACAAGCCGTTGGAATATATTCAGACTACGAAGATATGGACATGAAGGCAGAAGATGTCCCTGACCAAGTGATAATAGCAAAGCCTGTACCTGGCGCTTCCACACCAGCGCAAGGCCACAAAGATTCCAAGCGGGTTGCCAAGAGAAGCCAGGACTATGAGGACATAGACGACATTCTAAATAGAGCACACCCTCAAACCGTAGGTACGACCGTCACAGACGCTAATGTACAAGGGGACCCTGTGCCGAGGCAAAGAGCTTACAACTGCGTGAAGCGGGTGGACAAAGATTACGAAGATATAGAAGAGGAAGATGTGTTCTTGGCAGATGTTGTGCCGAGGCAAAGAGCTTACAACTGTGCAAGGCGGGTGGACAAAGATTACGAAAATATGGACAAGGAGAATGTGTTCTTGGCAGATGTTCCCACGGAGACGAGCGCAACCCCTCATTCAAGGCACGGGTTGGCAGGAGACTCTAAGAGTACCGCACAACGCAAGCCGTTCACTGAGACCACGGAACTAGGAGGACGTGATGGCTTGAAGGGGTGTGGTCACTTTGCACGTGACTGCATGCAGGTAGACCATGCTCCTGATGAGGGTGATGGCTCGTGGGGGAGAAGGCACGTGCAACAAGCCGCTGGGGTGGATCTACATGTCCAGCAATGACGACGAGGAAACCAACTTTGATGCAGAGTGTGGTGGTGACAGTGGGTTTGAACGTTGTAATTCCTCTGAACTTCGTGAAGAGGACGACTACTTTGACACGGAACAGACAAGACAAGGGTACAATGCAGACCAAAGGGAGGAGATGATGGTGAGGTGGTAGCTGCAAATTGGGCCATCGTTGCTTCTGTGGTGTGAACAGCTCCTGAGATAACAGACGTGAATTTAATGTTATGTGGTGTGTGTTTGTGTGTATGTGTGACTGTACGTGTGCATGTGTGTGATTGTAGCATTACGTTTTGCATGTGTGTGTTTATCACTTTGTCTTTACTCTCAATGGAAGTGCGTACCTTTTCCAGCCTCGTTACGTACATGGTATATTACTCGAATATTAGTTATTCGTTTTTGGCGCGCGCACGTCAAATGGCTGCTCAACGCAGCGTGCAGATGGCTCAGTCCTTCCCGCTTCTCATGCGCCCCAGCGTTTGGAGGAGATTAGCTACGGCAGCTGCTTCAAATGAGGCAGCGGCGTCCGAAAAGCCCGCCTCGTCTTCCGTAGAGAACACAAGTCGCAGGGTGTACCTGCTCAACCGCACGACTCCGGAGACCACCGACTTACACACCGCCATCAGAGCGCTAAGAGCCTACTCGTTCGCAGAGAAAGAGACGGTGGAACTCAGCATCAAGTGCAATATGTCTGGCAAAAAGGTGAGTCCCACGAGACACAACTGAGGTGGTAATTAATTAGAGTATGCATGTAGGCATCTGTACGTGCTATAAATACACGGAAAAATGCAGCTAGTTAAGAGCTGGAAGGTCTTGATTGAAGTTATCAGCTATCACTAAGAGTTTTTTTTGTTTTTTTGTTTGTGCAATTCTTTAAGTTACGATGAAAGTCCAATTGATGCCTTTCTTCTGCAAGGTTGTTAAATATTTGGTCTCAATTCTGCAGGGAAAAGCACGGGATCCGTTGAGAGGAAATCTGGTGTATCCATACCCATTTGGGCAGCTTAGGAGTGTGCTGTTCTTTGCAGAGGTAAGCATTCAGGTCACGTGATGTTAACCAGTGTGTCTTTACGGGTATCTGTTATCAACAACTGCACGTTGCCACGGCTACAATGGGGCGGGAGGCTGTGTTTGGTAGTGTTCGCAGGTGTGCAGAAGGAAGCGTTCACAGCCCAATGGAACCTAATGGTCCCCATGCCATTCACATCCACACACATCATACCTACACACTCACCATACACGGGGTTTTCGTCAGCACAGCGAGATGAGGTCATCAGGTTCTTAAGTTGGAAGTGTTTTTATTTTGGATGATGATTTCAGTAGCTCCTTCTTCAGAAATGATATCACCTATTGTCAGTCCTTGGACACCATCACCATACACACACATCACCATTCACACACATCACCATTCACACACATCACACATTCACACACATCAACCATTCACACACATCAACCATTCACACACATCACCATTCACCCACATCACCACCATTCACACACATCACCATTCACACACATCACCATTCACACACCTCACCATTCACACACACATCATCACCATTCACACACACACCACCATTCACACAACATCACCATTCCACCATCATCATCCATCACACCACATCACCATTCACCACACATCACCACCATCCACACCACACACACACCATCCACACACCACACACCACCATCACACACCATCACCACCATTCACACACATCACCATTCACACACACATCCACCATTCACACACACCATTCACAATACCATCATCACTGTTCACACACACAACCATCACCATTCACATCTTGTGCCATATCCCCACCCCATCACTCCTCACCTGATTGTCTGCTGTGTGACCACACCCACAATCCGCCACCCAGGATGCGCAGGCAGCCGAGGCTAAAGAGGCAGGAGCAGACATCGTTGGAGGGGAGGAACTGGCAAAGAAGGTACGAGTGTCGGCCATTTTAGGTTTTGCTGTCCACACCTGATGGTGTAGGTTAGCGAGAGATTAGGGGACTCGTCACTTCAGAGATGATTTGGGGAAGATGGGGGAGGGGCTCCATTAGTGACGTGTTAGGGAGAAGGGTATGGTGGTGTTCACCTGATGTGTTAGGGAGGAGATGGTGGTGTTCACCTGACGTGTTAGGGAGGAGGTGATGGTGGTGTTCACCGAGTGCAAGGGGAGGTGGGCTTTGGTAATGATACAGAACTGATCCTTGCCTTATTTGGTCATGCAATACCACTAGAATCTCATTTCAGGTTCCTGTGGCAACCAACATACTAATTAAATAATGGAAATGGTTGTGGCCATAAACTGGTGGTACCTTACAAATGGATATGTCTACTTGCAAACATTGCAATCATTGAGAGCAGCTCTATATCTCCCTCCTCCCCTAACCTCCCTCCTCCCCTAACCTCCCTCAAATACCACGCCCCCTGTGACTAGACTGCATGCAGCAAGCTTTGTGGCACACACACCACACCACACACACCACACACACCACACACACACATACCTCATGCACACATACCACACCACACACATGCACCACACGCACCACACACACACACCACATGCACACACGCACACCACACACAACACACACACCACACACACCACACCACACACCACACACACCACACACACACACACCACGCACACACCCCCACCACACCACACACCACACCACACACACCACACATACCACACACCACACCCACACACACACCGCACCCACTCACACACCACACACACACACTACACACACCACACAACAAGGTGTGGCCGTTGCACTACCTGCTCGTAAACTATGCATTCTTAATAATTTGGGGTCCAGACCATATTGCTCAATCTTGTCCAACAACTCCACCCTCAAGTGGCTTTACTCAACCCCTCTCCTCCCTACCCCTCTCCTCCCTACCCCTCTCCTCTCTTCCCCTCTCCTCCCTACCCCTCCCCTCCCTATCCCTCCCCTCCCTACCCCTCTCCTCCCTACCCCTCTCCTCCCTACCCCTCCCTCCCTACCCCTCCCCTCCCTACCCCTCCCCCTCCCTACCCCTCTCCTCCCTACCCCTCTCCTCCCTACCCCTCCCCCCCTACCCTCTCCTCCCTACCCCTCCCCTCCCTACCCCTCTCCTCCCTACCCCTCTCCTCCCTACCCCTCTCCTCCCTATCCCTCCTCTCCCCTACCCCTCTCCTCCCTACCCCTCTCCTCTCCTCCCTACCCCTCTCCTCCCTATCCCTCCTCTCCCTACCCCTCTCCTCCCTACCCCTCTCCTCCCTACCCCTCCCCTCCCTACCCCTCTCCTCCCTACCCCTCTCCTCCCTACCCCTCTCCCTCTTCCCCTCTCCTCCCTACCCCTCTCCTCCCTACCCTCTCCTCCCTACCCCCTCCTCCCTACCTCTAAACCTCTGCCTCCGACCACCCTCCCCCCCCCCCTCCACCTCCCCTCCTACCCCTCCCTCCCCCCATCCCGGCTCTCCCCTCTAATCCTACCCCTCCCTACCCCTCTCCTCCCTACCCCTCCCCTCCCTACCCCTCTCCTCCCTACCCCTCTCCTCTCTTACATAAATGTTCGCTCCATGACTCAGCGGATACCTCATGGAACGTGTGGAAACCCACTTGCCCATACTGCACTGCTTCAGTAACCCCTCCAAACCACACCCACTGCTTCAGTGTTGGTGTACACCCCTCCAAACCACACCCACTGGCTTCCCTCCAAACAACACCCACTGCCTTCCCTCCAAACACACCCACTGCCTTCCCTCCAAACCACACCCACTGCCTTCCCTCCAAACCACACCCACTGCCTTCCCTCCTGGACACACAAATGTCAGTTAGATCTGGGCAGCTGTGGATTATAGTGGCTTGCATATCTGTCAATTGCATGAGGACCCTCCAAGATCCCTCCAAATACCCAGCTGGTTAAATTCCACACACACACCCTGGATAGTATCGTCTTTAATTAATTGAGTCACGCTGTAGTGCTACAGGTATCTAGCAAAAATCACTTCACAAATATGTCAGGTTACATCATTGGTTGTCACAATCAGCATTCTTTGTAATGAGATGTGGTATGAATAAATTAACCACCTGTTCATGTGAACAACACCTGCGTGTATAATCCCACCTTTGTCGGATCACAAATTCCAAACAGCTGGTATTAACCAGGGTAGGTGTGGGGTTAACCAGGGTGAGGATTGGGGTTAACCAGGTGTGGGGTTAACCAGGTGTGGGGTTAATCAGGTGTGGGGTTAATCAGGTGTGGGGTTAACTAGGTGTGGGGTTAACCAGGTGTGGGGGTTAATCAGGTGTGGGGGTTAATCAAGTGTGGGGGTTAATCAAGTGTGGGGTTAATCAGGTATGGGGTTAATCAAGTGTGGGGTTAATCAGGTATGGGGGTTAATCAGGTATGGGGGTTAATCAGGTATGGGGTTAATCAGGTGAGGTTTGGGGTTAATCAGGGAAGACCATACACTGCCAGGTGTGGGGGTTAACCAGGGTAGGTATGGGGTTAATCAGGTGTGGGGGTTAATCAGGTGTGGGGTTAATCAGGTGTGGGGGTTAATCAGGTGTGGGGTTAATCAGGGTAGGTTGGGGGTTAATCAGGTGTGGGGTTAATCAGGGTAGGTGTGGGGTTAATCAGGTGTGGGGTTAATCAGGTGTGGGGGTTAATCAGGTGTGGGGGTTAATCAGGTGTGGGGGTTAATCAGGTGTGGGGGTTAATCAGGGAAGACCATACACTGTAGCGGGGATAAACCAGGTCCACTGCACATATATAACCCTAGAAACTCTCAAATAGAATAAAAAATAGAATAAAACATTTTAACTTAGAATATCGTCGTTTCTTTGAGACATCCAGTGCACAGATATTGTATACAGCATCACACTACAGATAGAATTCCAAACACAAATGTTAAGAGCGGAAGCTGTAGCGGAACTAAGGCAGTGCGATTGCGGGGATACATAAATTTGTAGCTTTATTCTATGCAATAGAATAAAATAGAGGTGGTCGCTAGTATAATTTATGCTTTTAAAGTGTAAGTGGCTTAACTGAAATGAGATTATAGTCAATTTATAGAAATAGCTGTTCAGCATTGGGTAATAATCATGCAGTATGTAGAATAACACGCTCAGCTATTATCCCTAGAAACCTGCAAATAGAATAAAAAATAGAATAAAATTTTTCTAGGGGTAGTCTGCCATCTCGTTCTGCTCTCTTGGGATCCACTCAGGCTGCATGGCCCTTATATACTACCGAGTGCGCATATCTCTAAGGCCTCAGCTTGCGGCTGTCCCCTTGTCCCTACTACACAGTGGCCACATCTTGGCTAGTGGACCAGAGCATTCGTAACAATTAGCAAGCTAGTCCACACTGCTAACAACGTATACTTGGCTTCCTACCACTTTGCTCCGCTGTTGTACCTAGGACTGTGATGCTGGCATCTGAGTACACAACCCCCAATGCCCCTATGTCTAAATAGGCCAAATCCATTAAGGATTGAACCTAGTAATTGTAATTTTAATTCTGTAATGGCTTCTACAAGCCACCATGTAGTCTGGAGCAGTGCATGGCATGCATCAAGTCATCACCTTGGATATGGGACCCAGGCCCAGCCACATCCTCCTACCAATCAAGCTAGCTGCCTAGCACCTATGGCATTTGCATCTAGACCTGCTCTTAACTTAGCTTTCAGATCACCTTCCCTGGTACCCTTGCAACTAAATCCACTCCAGCAGCTTGCAGGCTGTGGTGTGCTGTGCACCCATTGGCTCCCTTCACAACGCACAAATCATTGATCATCTAAATAAGCTACTTCAACTTCTTTCGCCACGCCAAGTACGGACAGCGTGCTCCATTAACATGGTGAATGGTTAAACTGTGAATCTATGGCAACACTGTCCTACTGCAGACCTCGTGGGGCCTTACGATGCTCAGCTATTTCAATGATATGATGACCCGACTCAAGGTACACATCAACTCACCTTTGGTGAACATCATCACGTGTCAATGGTACTTGTGCTTCTAGAGGTATTGTAGATTCACCTGACCACTAGATGCTGCTTGCGTGACCCACCAACTGCCACAGACGGGGTGTTGGGATCTTCCCTCCACATACACCCCCCCCCTGCCAGCAGGTCTACTCACAAAACCTCCCTCCTCCATCCATCGTCCTCCATCCATCCTCCTCCCCACTCCTCCATACATCCTCCTCCCTCCATCCTCCTCCCCACTCCTCCATCCATCCTCCATCCATCCTCCTCCCCACTCCTCCATCCATCCTCCTCCCCACTCCTCTATCCATCCTCCTCCCCACTCCTCTATCCCGCCATCCTCCCCCACTCCACCATCATCCTCCCCCACTCACTCCCCACTCTCCATCCTCCCCACTCCTATCCGCCTACTCTGATGGTCAGCTATCTTCAGCAGCTTTTGCCTGCAGGTGATAAGGTGCTTACCTTCCTCAAGTGCACTGGCTTTTATTTGTCCTCTTGGCCCTTCTGAATACTCGAACCTTGTCCACCCCTACTTTCTTTTCATTTCCCCTCTGAAAGGGTTAACCTGAAGGCTCTCCACCTCCTCACCTCTCCACCTCCTCACCTCTCCACCTCCTCACCTCTCCACCTCCTCACCTCCTCACCTCACCTCACCTCTCCACCTCCTCACCTCACCTCTCCACCTCCTCACCTCTCCACCTCCTCACCTCACCTCTCCATCTCCTCACCTCACCTCTCCACCTCACCTCACCGTCTTCTGTAATTTGTTTCACTTTATGTAGCAGTAATGCAATAACCCTCCCCGATATTGTAAGCAACAGAACTTGCTTAATGTGCACAACACTTAGAATGACAGTACACACACTGGCTACTCCGATTACCACATTAGTTTCTGTAGAATTCACTTCGTTCAACCGCCATAAACTCCTCTCTCCCTCCATTCCTAGCTGGCAGAAGATAAAAATGTTGGAGTCTTTGACATCTGTTTGGCCACACCCACCATGTACGAGAAAATTAAAGGTCTTCAGAAGAAGCTGAGAGCAAAAATGCCAAATCCAAGGAAGGGTAGGGTGTGTGTGTGTGTGTGTGTGTGTGTATGTGTGTGTGTGTGTGTGTGTGGGTGTGTGTGTCTAATGTACCACAGCCACACGTGCTAACATTTCTTCCATTTTCCCGAAGGGACTGTGGTGCAAGAGAACATAGCTGGGGCTGTGAAGATGTTTAAAGGCAGCCGAGAGTTCAAATCCGACAAGCACGGCTATGTCAATATGGCAGTGGGCGTGGTATGTCTCTATGGTTACACAGACGTATTTTGTATCACCTGGCCATGCACTACCTTGGGGAGAGTTTTCTTTTGTTGCCATGGCAGTCAGTTTATACGTGCATGTCACTAAGGGTCGGTTGATGTTGTGCAAGGCCTCGATCTGATGTAAGTTCATCTATGTTTTTGTGTGCCCATCTGTCTGCAGCTTAGGTTTGGCAGTCACTCGACAAAGGTACTCTCATAGTGGTTCGTGTATAACTTCAGTCGAAAAACCAACCAATCATTTAGCTGTTAGGGAGCTGGTCAGGAGACTTGTAATTGTAAAGAAATCTGTGATTGAGTGTTTGAATATGATTGATCAAAGAAGGGGATTAAATTAAATATAGTATGGTTTCTGATCATGGGCACGTTGAGGGATGATTGTCCTTGAAGCTCCTTGATTGTATGCTCACAAAGCCCCACCAGCGCCTTATTTGTCAATTGTGTGCACCTGCTAGTGTGTTTACTACTTCTGTCACTATGGCAGCTGGACTTCCCTGATGACCACATCAATGTCAACCTCAGAACTCTAGTTGATGAAGTTGGAGAACATAAAGGCAGCCTTGGGAAAGGTTGGTGAAGTGGTGGATGTGTGGAGTGGGTGATGTGTGTGTGTGGTGTTGTGTGTGTTGTGATGTGTGTGTTGAATTGGGGAGGAGTGTGATGTAGTGTGTGGTGTGTGGTGTGGCCATTGTAGGGCAAAGTACAAAGTGAACACACTTTGTAGTCATGACAGCTGTATACAACAGAAGAGGGTTTGGGTACACTCTATGTTGTAGTCATGACAGCTGTATACAACAGAAGAGCGTTTGGGTACACTCTAAGCAGCGAGCATTTTTTTTAACATGAGCAGATCTAGTGTGGAGTGTAGCAAGTGTTAATACGCCATTAAGGGTCCCTCCCCCCCCTCCCGTGGAGTGGAGAGGGTTAATGTGTGTAATATCCAGGTCACCTTCAGTTCTAATCCCCAAAAGAGTGCCAATTATTACAACCTCAAGGGCCTGTGCAGTTCCCTTCACAAGTTCACATCTCTGCCCCCCCAGAGGGGAAGTGTGTGTACGTTTGCTCAGCATCCTGTCTTTGGGGTGGAGCTAATTATGGCTCCTCCCTCCTTTCAGTAGTTGGGGGTGGAGCTTCATAGTAGGGGTGGAGCTTAGTCATGCTCGTCCTAATAAGTTAACCCTTTTCTTTCCCACCTGTAGCCGCATTTATTGAGAGGCTGGTGATCTCAACGACCTATGGACCAGGATTCTGGCTGCGAGTTCAAGACCTTTGCTAGGACACTGTGAGACCTCTCTCGTAGCTAGGTGAATGAATGAATATGCCCGCATGTGTGTAAAAACCATTCAGAGACGTGACGACATCATCAAATGATCAGCCCTTCTAATAACATCATCAAATGATCAGCCCTTCTAATTACATCATCAAATGATCAGCCCTTCTAATTACATCATCAAATGATCAGCCCTTCTAATTACATCATCAAATGATCAGCCCTTCTAATTACATCATCAAATGATTGGCCCTAATAATGGTATAAATTCGACATAATCCTTCTTATCTCTGGTTCAAATGAAAGAAGCAAGTGTATTGGGAAGGCCAGGTGGTGCAAATGTTGCACAAAACCAAGGATATACTAACATGTACCCTGCACGCGCACTAACATACTGATAGGTTTCTATGCATGTGATATGACGTCACGGCTACTGGTGAGAAAGATTGAATGGCTGGGAACGGTTGTTTCAAACGTAGTTACATAAAATGTAAATCCATCAGCTATTAGTCTCAACAGGTCGTTAGGTGGGCAACTGTACAGGGAGCTGGGGTAAGACCCTAGCGTGGGCTGCCACACGCGCACACTTTTGCACTCTCTTGTCTTTACTCCTCCGTAGATACTCGAGTAGTCTCTTGTCTTTACTCCTTCGTAGATACTCGAGTAGTCTCTTGTCTTTACTCCTTCGTAGGCCGGCTTAATGTCCATCTAGTTCATGCCAATGCTACAGCCATCCTTTCTATAATTATCCCACTGTCGTAGAGCAAGATCCGATTGTATGTGTAATTTGTTTGTTTAATGTTTATGTACTGTGTTATTATTTTTGTATATCTTGGAAAAAATAAATAAATATGCAGTGTTTTTTTTTTCTCGTTCCTGTATGTACGGCTTTCACTGTCAATTGTGATCCCTCCCTAATTGACTGCGGCAGAGATATTGTATACATTATATCTGGCTACGCCCATGCTTGAATCTTGCAGGGAATCCTTGGTTCGTTAATTAAGCACATTAAATCCGGCGTTGAATTATTGAAATAATTTATACTGAAGCAAAAAAATATAAGCAGCTAAAAGCCGCGTCTCTGTCACGCCGCCTCATAGGACTTCACTGGAAACGTGCTGGCTTCAGGACATTAGACGTTATTCAAACACATCACTACCTTGATCAACCATAAGTCGATACTCCAACGATGACGAATAATAGCTAGATCTTTACAAATACATGTACATGCAGCTATAATTATTATAGCTGCATGTACATGTATTTCGTCATCGTTGTAAACACTGCATATTTATTTATTTTTTCCAAGATATATAAAAATAATAACACAGTACATGTATCTGTGCTATTATTCGTCATCCTATCTAGGAGGAGGAAGAGGAAGAGGAAGAAGAGGAGGAGGGGAGGAGGTGGAGGAGGAGGGGAGGAGGAAGAGGAGGGGAGGAGGAAGAGGAGGGGAGGAGGAAGAGGAGGGGAGGAGGAAGAGGAGGGGAGGAGGAAAAGGAGGGGAGGAGGAAGAGGAGGGGAGGAGAGGAGAGGGAGGAGGAAGAGGTGGAGTAGGAGGTGGTTGTAGGAAGAGGTGGAGGAGGAAGAGGAGGGGGAGAGGAGGATGGGGAGGAGGAACAGGAGTCAGAGGAGGTGGAGGAAGAGGAGGAGAGGAGGAGGATCAGGAGTCAGGCGGAGGAGGAGGAGGATCAGGAGTCAGGCGGAGCAGGAGGAGGTAGAGGAAGAGGAGGAGGAGGATCAGGAGTCAGGAGGAGGAGGAGATGAGGATCAGAAGTCAGGCGGAGGAGGAGGACGAGAGGAGGATCAGGAGTCAGGCGGAGGAAGAGGAGGAGGAGGAGGATCAGGAGTCAGGCGGAGGAGGAGGAGGAGGACGAGGAGGAGGAGGAGGGGGAGGAGGAGGAGAAGGATCAGGAGTCAGGTGGAGGAGGATCAGGAGTCAGGCAGAAGAGGAGGAGCAGGAGGAAGAGGAGGAGGAGGAGGAGAGGAGGATCAGGAGTCAGGCGGAGGAGGAGGAGATGAGGATCAGGAGTCAGGCGGAGGAGGATCAGGAGTCAGGCAGAAGAGGAAGAGAAGGAGGAGGAGAGGAGGATCAGGAGTCAGGCGGAGGAGGAGGAGGAAGAGGAGGAGGAGGAGAGGAGGATCAGGAGTCAGGCGGAGGAGGAGAGGAGGATCAGGAGTCAGGCAGATAAGGAGGAGGAGGAGAGGAGAATCAGGAGTCAGGAGGAGGAGGAGGAGGATCAGGAGTCAGGTGGAGGAGGAGGAAGAGGAGGAGGAAGAGGAGGAGGAGGATCAGGAGGAGGAGGAGGAGGAGGGGGGAGGAGGAGGAGGGGGAGGAGGAGGAGGGGGGAGGAGGAGGAGAGGAGGATCAGGAGTCAGGAGGAGGAGAAGGAGGAGAGGAGGATCAGGAGTCAGGAGGAGGAGAAGGAGGAGAGGAGGATCAGGAGTCAGGAGGAGGAGGAGGAGAGGAGGATCAGGAGTCAGGCGGAGGGGAGGAGGTGGAGGAGGAGGAGGAGAGGAGAATCAGGAATCAGGAGGAGGAGGAGAGAGAGGAGGAGGATCAGGAGTCAGGCGGAGGAGGAGGTGGAGAAGGAGGAGGAGGAGAGGAGAATCAGGAATCAGGAGGAGGAGGAGAGAGAGGAGGAGGATCAGGAGGAGGAGAGGAGGCAGGAGGATCAGGAGGAGGAGGAGGAGGAGAGGAGGCAGGAGGAGGAGGAGAGGAGGCAGGAGGAGGAGGATCAGGAGGAGGAGGAGGAGGAGAGGAGGATCAGGAGTCAGGAGGAGGAGGAAGAGGAGGAGGATCACGACTCAGCAGAAGGAGGAGCAAGAGGAAGAGAATCAGGAGTCAGGAGGAGGAGGAAGAGAGTCAGGAGGAGGGGGAGGAAGAGGAAGAGGAGAAGGATCAGGAGTCAGGAGGAGGATCAGGAGTCAGGAGGAGGAGGAAGAGGAGGATCAGGAGTCAGGAGGAGGAGGATCAGGAGTCAGGAGGAGGAGGACGAGTCATGCAGGAGGAGGAGGAGGAGAAGGAAGAGGAAGAGGAGAAGGATCAGGAGTCAGGAGGAGGATCAGGAGTCAGGAGGAGGAGGAAAAGGAGGATCAGGAGTCAGGAGGAGGAGGACGAGTCATGCAGGAGGAAGAGGAGGAGGAGGAGTGGAGGAGGAGGATGATTTAATGGGAAATATTGTGGAGAGTGACGATGATGGTGATGGGGATCATCCTTTTTTGATGAACAGGATGATGAAGGCAACAAATAAACTGTAATCTCCTTGTAAGTAGGCATAATTCTGTAAGATACACATAGTAATATTGTCGACACATACTGACACTAACTATTGTTCTTTTCTCTTCAGAATGTAAGATGGTACCATAATCACTGCTCCAACATGTGCATCCCAAACTGGTCTTGGTCATTGATCAGGCATGGGGCAGCTAGCGCTCTCTCTGTGCACAATATTTGAAAGGAGGCACTGAACCTTATGATTATGCCCTCCTCCACCTCAGTTTAGCCCGAAAGTCTGGTGGTAGTGCCATTGCACAGGATGTACAGTGTATGGTTGGAATGTGGCTCAAGTTATTATACCTGAAAACACGTTTTCATGATTGTTTTAAAACATGACAATGACTATTTATGGTTCATTCGTGGCATCTGACCTCCGTCACTACGCATGCGCACAAAGTGCATCAATGCCCATAAAAGGTTAGAGCGCAGTTAAAGTTGCCATTTCCAGCAGTTGCTAACTTGTTAGGACTAGGTCTCGTCCTTCTAGGCTATCGCTATTGTTGTGTATGTCATTTTTGTCCCAGAAATTTGCAACTAGGTGGGTGTTTTTGTTGTGTGTCTGTAGACTGTACGTCTTGACTTGCTGGTAGAATTTAGCAAAGTTAGTAAATGCTAAGAAAGACGTTCGAAATGGCAACTGTACTGTGTCTATGGACCCTGTAGGGATTGTTGAGTAGCCTATGGACGCAGATTTGCCCCACCTATTAGCACGTCCTATTAGCACGTCCTATTAGCGGTAAAGAGCTCCACTACCCTAGTGTGCGTGTCGCCCAGTTTGTGATTCCTGCAGCCATTGAAAGTGTGTAGTCAGTGGGGTCACAAGAGATGCCTTTACCTCCTTTATAGATGATAAATGCTTAAGTATTGACAATCCAGCTTAGTAGATTAGTGGGACCAGAATGTGGTGTGGCAGAGAAGCTTGAGGTGCATATTGAGTGGATAAGGTAGCTGTGAGCATTAGAGGGAGTTCCCCAAGACGCTTAGAGTGTGATTAGACTGTACGTCTTGACTTGCTGGCAGCATTCAGCTAGGTGGTGAAAAACGCCACACAAAAACAAATCTCAAAATGCGTTTTTATATCTTCAGATCGTAGTAGCTTTTAAGAAAAGCTACAGTAGCCCTTGGAACCAGATTTGTAAATGTTATCCTTTGAGAGTAGCCTTTGAGTAGCCCATGGAAACAGATTTGCTCAGCCTTCTAGTTGTAAAGAGCGCCACTACCAGAAAAGATTGAACCTTTGTATGTCCTATTGTCCAGTAGTGAATTGAAGGTGTGTGTGGGGTCAGATGAGATGTCTGTACCTCCTTTATAGCTGAAATAAATACAATCCAGCTTGGTAGGTTAGGTGGGACCCGTATTTGTTGTGGCAGAGAAGCTTGAGATGCGTATTTAGGGTCGATAAGGTAGCTGTGAGCATTGGAAGGAGCTAGCCGACAGTGTCTCCAAGACGCTGGAATGATAGGCAGACCTCTTGTAACCGTACGTAGCTACAAGGACTACCCCAACTATCCGTACTGGTCGCCATTAGTCCGGTTGGCCGTGTCCAGATGAGCCTATTGGTGTAGTAAAGAGAAGCATGAAGTGTGCGTGGTGGTGTGGTGTGGACCTCGTGGTGCGTGCGAGCTAGCTAGCTCCCTGAACGTGCTGTCTTTCCATTAACTATTAATCATTTCTTTTCTTTAGAACATAAAAATGTTGAGTTTCGCAACTTGTGCGAATGTGCCTGTGCGAGGTGGTCGATGGTATGGTGATGGTGGTCTAGTGGAGGTGGAGGGTAGGGTTGTGGGGGAGGATATGGAGAAGGAGTGTACATGTTGGATGAGGTGCGGTCTAAGTGGAGTAGAGTGGCTGATGGTGGCGAGAGGTGGGGCACACTAGCTGTGTGCGGAGGAAGGCTGGTGTGGGTTGGAGGTTTGAAGGATGGTGTGATGAGTAAGGAGGTGAAGGAGTTGAGAGGAGGGAGATGGTCCGACATGCCAGACATGTTGGTAGGGTGTTGGGGGTCCTGTGTACTAAGTGTTAGTGGAGGTGGTATGGTGGTGATGGGAGGGGCAGGTGATGGAGTGAGGGGCTTGAATGATGTTCAGGTGTTTGATGGCGGGACACAGACCTGGCACAGAGGACCATCACTTCCTGAGCCATGTTGCCGCATGTCAGCAGTGGTCCATGGGGACCTGGTCTTCGTGATGGGAGGTTTGGGCATGGACAGAGCAGTGTGGTGTGCCGACATCCGTGACCTGGTGACATTGTGTAGCATCTCTGTCCCTTTGTTTAGCGTGTGTGTCGCTGACGCGCGGACACACACCACGCTACTACACACTCACGCGCACACACGCCACAGTCCACGCTCAACGTGAACCTACGTAGACAGCCTACACACGCACACACTAGACGTGGATGCGCGTGTCTCTGCGATGGAGAGACGCGCGCACGTGAAGCGTCTCCATCGCCCACACACCACGGACGCGCTGACGTTGAAGCTGTGACTGCGTTGTGTGGTGTGTGTGTGCTTCATGGCTCTCGTGCACACTATTGTACACACATGGCTGCCTGTAGTGACACACACCACACACAGATGTCTTAACTGCATGCAGCATGTGTATGTGTACATACCATACAGATGCACACACACATGTAGCTACATCACATGTACTGGTGCACATGCTCCAAATGTGTGTGCACACTCACATGACCACACATGACACATCTCCACCTATTTCCACCACACACATGTGCACACACATTCACAAGACTACTGCACACACCCATGACTCACAGCAATCCATTTGGAGGCAGTTACCAGATGTACCATACTACTTCTCATCAGTATGTGTGGGTGATGGTGTGCTGCTTGCAATTGGAGGTGCAGAAGAGAACAAGTATGGATCAAAGAAGACGTCTTCCATCTATGGCCTCCATGGTGATGATAAAAAGTGGAAGCATGTGGGAGACATGCCATTTGCATGTTCCCTGGTGGACACACTGTTGCTGTCAGATGGAGGCCTGTTGGTGGTTGATGGTGATACTAAACAGGTGTTGAGGATTACTGTGCAAGGTAAATATTCCCTTTACTGGATTTGAATTAATGCTACTTCTTTCAGGTCTCGCTAAGCTCTTCCCCATCACACCAACTGTAAAGGAGACCGGGAAAAGCCAAAAAGAAGCAGATGAAAGGTATGGGGAATATGAGGGAACAGGGATACAGTGGATAGAGGATTGGGTGAGGTTACTTGGTGAAGTGGGCTGGTTGTCAACACTCCAACTTGTGATGTGATGTGTATGTTGGCTGACTGTGCTTAAGTTACTGATCATTTGTAACGTTCACTATTCTGGTGCAGTTTTGTGTTTTGTGCACGTATATTGGAACAATCTACGTTCAACAATGACTGCTCCCACTATTATGTGAGTAACATGTAGGTATGGTACACTGTCATGACAAAGGTACCTCACTGGTGAACCGTTTCGATTAGTGTAAGGGTGGAAGAGTTTCTTTTGATAACTGCTAGTGTATGTGTTGTGGTTGCAATGAAGGGTGTGTGTGTACTGATGCCAAAATGAAAGGAGATGTGATCATATTTGTGTCATTCGTTCAACAGGCTCTATGAGGAGGCCATGAGCAAGGGATATGTGGAAACTTCAGTGACCAAGTGTCTCATCCTTGGAGCAGCCGGTGTTGGCAAGACTCACCTCAAACATCCTCCTTCTCAAGAAGGACCCTCCAGAGCAACGTGTCAGTACGGGAGTGGCTGACAACCCTGTTCGAGCCATCTCCTTCTCACTGGCTGTTGTGGGCGGACAAGAGGAGGATGACTGGTTTGTGGTTGAAGATGACCAGGCACTGCTAAGGGTTGTGGGTGGTACCATCAGAGATGGTGGTGTATCCATGGCAACATCCTTGGACGAGGTGGTTAGCAGTTTCCCAAAGATGACCATTCATGTGTCTAGTGATGGAGCTGGTGCAGTTCACCCTGACCCCACACCTGCCCGTGTCAATATTACCATGGATACTGTCCAGCAAAGCAGGACTGTATCCATAGAGGAGGAGCTGATTCATCACATCAACCACTCCTCAGGTAAAGAGATGGTTCAGAGCTATCTTACTTAACCTGTACAAATCTCTCTGTACATAGACAAGAAGAAACTATTTGGTGTGAAGTGGATTCATTTTATTGACAGTGGAGGTCAACTTCAATACCATGATATCCTTCCATTATTCATTCAGAAACCTGCTGTGGCCATGTTCGTGTTAAACCTTTCAGAAGAACTGTCCCATCAACCAACCATCGAGTACTATGGAGCGGATGGCAAGCCAGTGAGTAGACCATATCGATCATCTCTCTCACACAAACAGATCCTTCAGCACTGTCTCGGAGCAATGTGCTCACAGGATGCTCGACCTCTGATCATCACCGTGGGAACACACCGAGATGCTGCAGATAGGTGCTCAGAATCCATCGCAGAGAAAAGCCAAAATCTCAAGGCATTACTGGATGCAGGCAGTTTTTCGTATAGTGTGTAAAGGAGAGAAGCTAAAGAAGTGATATTTGCTGTGAACGGGAAAACCCCTCGGGACGAGGACAGACATGTTGCTAAGGTACTCAGAGAAGAAATAATATCTGTATGCCCACAGCCAATAAAGATGCCTATAGCGTGGTTTGGACTGGAGGTTCTTCTCCAAAGGTCATCCCATGATGGTATCTTGAGCCTTGTAGAATGCCAAGGGTGTGCTAAAAGGTTGCACATCGAGGGAATGCATTCTCTGCTGCCTTGCACCATCTAGTTCACAACAATGTGTTCTTACATTACCCAGAGGTTCTTCCCCAGACAGTGTTCTGTGATCCCCAGGTTGTCCTCACCAAGGTGTCTGAAATAGTGGAGTACCACCACAAGCTGTTGTATCGTCCGGCTGGGGGTGTGGCAGCTAAGGGGGATCTGGTCAAGTTCAGGGATCATGGACTGTTGTCAGTGGAGCTCCTGAACAAGTTTTCTAAGCATTACACAGAAGGTCTGTTCACTCCGCTCGATCTGTTGAAGTTGTTGGTGAGTGTTGGAGGGATTGCTATGGTCGGTGGTGATGAGGGTGGTGTGTACTTGATGCCGGCTCTGCTGCCCCATCTGGACTCTGGCCAAGTGTCCAAGTACTGTCAACCAGGTACCTCACTGATCATCAGGCCCACCGAAGGCTGTATTCCTAGTGGTCTGTTCTGCTGTCTTGTGGCCCAGCTTTTATCCCCAACCAACCATTCACCTTGGAAGGTGTGCATGAATGCAGGCAAGCCCTTTGTGTTTGCATCGCAACTGCATCACTTTTGAACTTCAACACACAACAGAAATAGTGACCCTAGTTGACATGTTCTCTTACATTGTATTGCACGTTGATGAGATGTCCATTAAAGTGTGTAGGGAGGTGAGAGGTTGTGTTCACAGTGTCATCAAGAGAGCATGTGGAATACTCAAGTACCAAGGTGTCCAGTTTGAAGATGCCTTCATGTGTGCAGGAGCCAGCTGTACCTCAGACGCTCCTCATTTAGCTACAGTTGTGTCGAAGAAGAAGTGGAAGTGTAGCATTCGACGACACCAGAGAGGAGATCTGTGTGAGGGTCAGTTGATGTGGTTTGGTGAGAGTGGTTGTCACAAAACAAGAGCCCAGTGCAACAGGTGGGTAATGTGTGTGTGGTAGATCATGTGATCACTATCAGTTTCATCTAGGTACAGTAAGTGTGTCCTTGGACAGTGAGCCATCATTACAGCACCTCATGGAGAAAGTAGCAGCTGTGATTCCAAGCAAGTATGAGATGGTGGGACTTCAACTTGGTCTGACACTAGCCCAGCTTCAGGCGATACGACCACAGCACCAAAGCCTGGAGGTTTACCACAGAGCATTTGGTGAGATATTTAATGAGTGGAGGAGACGAGGGTCACCTCCATACACCTGGAGGACATTGACTGGTGTGTTGAGAAGTGCCAGTGTTGGTGAAGTCCTGTTATCGGAACACTTGACCTCCTGGGTCACACAACAGTGACCTCACAAGGTTATGCATGTAGCTGGGAACATTGAACCATATTATGTACTCCACAGTAGTTATTTGTATGTGTGTGTGCCATCTGTTTTGTAATGCTGTTGCTATTACTGCTTTAGAAAATGTTTTGTAGAAATATAATATTTTGTCTTGTTGATGTCATGATGATGTAAACTCCAGAACACCCTATCACATGTGAGTGTGAACATATCATGGCCAACACAAACTGGCTATGTTCTATGTGTGGTGTGTGAGCTGATGTAGATCATCATAACGTGGAGGAGGTGGTTGTATGTGGAGACACCCTATACCAACCTTGTACAATACAATATGTGTTGCTTTTAAAAAAGCTATGTGGTGACAGCTGCAGATGGTGGGAGGCTAGACATTCTCAGCATGCAGCTATCGTGAAATTGTTATACCATCTGGCCTTGAACCAGACCAGATGACATCACCACTGCACCATGGAGCTGTGGTCTGGTTCTTTGTGAGCCAAGGCTGCTGACCATGGCCATTGTGAAGGATCAAAGTACATCACAGCAGAACCTCGTGTAACTATTGATGAAGAAAAGACAGTTCGGTTGTACGTCACTCTTGGGGGCAAGTTGCTGGAGTGACACTTGCGGATTAATTGACAATAATTTTTTATAATAATTTGGAGGAGCCGTATCGTGGCTATGTACTTCGATGTGCCCGTTGTAGCGCGGTCATGACAGCGCACGTACGACGTAACTGAACCTGGATCCACGTGATGCCGACCCCCCGCCTTCTACGCTACAGCCAAACACAGTCCTTGCTGGAAACAA